>JAOPHQ010005143.1:0-227500 GCA_030340625.1 Merluccius polli
GATATCTCAAAAAGTTGAGCATGAGTTTGCACCAAATTTGGTGGGTAGGTTGGTTATTGGCCAAGTGATTAACTTTTCATGCCAATCAGCCAAAGGGGGCATGGTATATCACATAAAGGTGCATAACTTGATCACCAAAGAATAATCCTGAAAGGTTTATCAAGGGTTCATGGTTATTGCTGGGTGACCTCGCCAGCCCTGCCCACTTCCTATTTTCGTGAAGAGGGGGGCCTTGTGAGGCGTCATTGGACTCAGCTCAGAGCAGCCAATTGGTTCCTTCCAAGCCAGGCCCACTTCCAAGCTATTGAGTATCGTTAGGCATAGAAGTGGATGAAAGCACTCCGTTATCTATTGTGCTTCATAATGTGTCAGGAGACATGACTGTCAATGGGCATCATTAACCTCGTTGAGAGAATGTTCCAGGGACACATTATCCCTGGAACAGAGACAGATGAAGCCATGGTGATAATCTAGATTTTAAATGGACAAGGCATTGTGGGATGTAATTAAGGGCAAAACTCCATCACAACCAAGACTTCTAAAGTTGGCCTGTGTCGCAAATCGGTCAATATACCACAGTTGGCTTTTTAAAAACTTTATTTGATTGCAACACACAGTCCCTTCAAACACCTCACTGAACTGTATGATGTGCAAGTGAATATCACCAAGTAGTATTTATATTAAACGTAAATGAAGTGCAACATCAATTGAACTGAAGTCTTCGTTACACATCAACCCAATAATATATGCAGCATTCAATTAAATATCTCAATACCTGTGCATGACCCATATCTAAATGTGCAAAGCAACAGTTTAAGGTAGAAATAATGTTGCAAGATCTTCCTCTCCTGACCTAAAAAAGGCATTATTTGACCACAAATTGTAGACCAAGTGCATCTTAAACCACCAACACTAATGGTGGGCTTTGTATTGAAACCAATCTGCATCAAGGCAATCGATGGTAGGTTATGTGCAAATGCTGCGTCATTGGCTGGTTGCCTGTTGCCATGGAAAGGGTCTGCTCCAGCTTCCCATCTGGTCGGAGCTGCATCACTCTTGAGACCTTGGAAAGAATTTAAAAAATAAATAAATAAAAAGGATAGACGGGGTAACCATGGCAGCAGTTTAAAAATACGTGCTGACCCGCCTGTCAATCTGTAACTACGAACTGTCCATAAATTAAAGCATTACGGGTATTCAAGAAAAAGCTGAGCAGCCTGGTCACACAGCAATCAGTTAAATAGAAGATCAACACTACTGCCAGACCTCCTGTACATGGGGCTCCTTGGCAAACGATGTCCTGGCCAGAGCGTGGCTGTGTAGGCTCAGCTGCTTTCCTGCCAGCTCTCCCTCCTCAATCTCCACCAGTCCTGCACACACAGAGAGTCACAACTGGAGCATGTGCATGCACACAATAGATTACCGCAGTCACCCATTTTGTCATTTATCACATGACCGTCACATCATTTAACAGAGACTTTTATTCATCCAAAGCGACTTAAAAAGGTAAAGTCAGATGCATGCCAATTAGCAGCAGGTATGGGTTAGGCATCTTTCCAAAGGAGGCCTATACACAGGTAGGCTGCAGACATTGGGGATCGAACTTGGTACCCTTCGGCTGGGAGCCAAATACCCTACATAAATCCACTATCAGCATTTGTTCAGCTGTGAATCAGGGAAGTTCTCCAGAGTACCTGAGTTCTGTGCGATGATGAACGCCACTTTGTTGGTGTCCAGTCGGATGAAGCCACACTCCCTGTGAAGGGGCTTCTTAGTCTCTGCATGGACCGCATTGAACCTGCGAACACAGGGGCACCAGAAACCTAGAACGAAACCTATAGATGACCACAACCCCTCCACAGGTTGGTCTTTACAATGGATTCATTTGTGCAATTTTCTCTTTTTGATAGGATTAAAATGAGCCTTTGTGCGATTTCATTCATCATCAAATAGCAATAGGCCAGCATCATCATTGGACACAGGTGTCGCTCATGACACTAATCATGGGTCTGCTCTTGACGTAACAGGGCATGGGTAACTGACTAAACTAGTGAAGCTCACACACATTGACCATGTGTACATAGAAGTAGCATACACTATGAGCAACACCTTTGTTTGTCCTATGATGACACCGCTGTGAAAATGGGCTTATTGCATTTGTTTATTGAATGACCACAATATAACCTAGGGGGTTTCACTCACATGAAGTTAATGATTGGCTGTCCCACATGGGTGAAGTGAAGGGTCTCAGTGTAGCTGAAGGGCGTTATGTTGGGGTAGGATCCCTCTCCAGGCATCTCTGATTCCCAGTTACCCAGAAGCCAATCCAGAGGCAGGATGGCTTGGTCCAACTCAGCTAATGTTGGGACACACACACACACACGCGCGCAGCAGGAGGCCATGCGTTTCAGGGCATTGAGTTAAATAGGACTCTCGCTTACAAGGTTTCTAAATTTAAAATGTGCCACTCCCTGTGTGATCTTTTATATAATTGTGCAAGTCAAATCCAATAATATACGCCGTGTGAGAGGCAACATACAGCAAAGTATTGCGTTTTCAAATGACACCTTTTGAAAACAATTACGGTGTTCGCCATTAAAACATGTCATACAGGTTTGTGTGAAGCCGTCACCCATGACCTAATTTCAGTGAATAAACAAATAAAGGTCCTTTGCGTGAAGTAGAGCCGATATCTTCGCTTAATTTCAAACATTACCTGAGACATTACCTGGCTGCTGGAAAGGGCACGGCATTATAGTTGATACTTTAATACTGAATCAAATATTTCCGCACCTGCGTCTGGCTTTTAAACCGGTGGTCGTCGACGACATTAATTAAGAGGATCATGGGAATTGTAGTGCAAACACATGTGGCTTCATGTCTGTTTGATAAAATAATGACAATTTTATTGACATCATACAATAATTTTTGCAATAGGCATACAGTGGAAATTCCACACACGTATTTCACTCGGATGCATTTCCTCCAATGTGATGTTAAAGATGTGTTTATTTTATTTTTTTAAAGAAATCAACGTGTTCAAGTGTGGATGAAACATCAACACATCTGCTCCACCATCCTATATGAGTTTCGACCCTCTCCTCCTCATGTGATCACCAGTGCCTGGGTTGGGGGCGGGCACTTAACAAGGATAGAAATGTCCATCAGTAATAGGGTTAAATTGTTACCTCCGTCAAGGAGGTCATGTATTCGCCCTGTGTGTGTATGTGCGAGTAGTCTCTTAAAAATAGTTAAATAAAAGCGAATCTCTCTCTCCCAACAACCTCTGAAATGTGGTGATCCCAGAGGGTTGAAGGCGAATCTGATCTGTTGGCTGGCTATCTTGAAGCTCGGGCTGGAGGGCCGTGAAGAATTTCTGGAGCTCTCTTTCTCCTCCTCTGAAATGGGTGCCTTGGTCACACAGGAGCTCGTGAGGCCTTCCCCGCCGGGCTATGAAGTGTCTCAGGGTCATCAGGAACACGTCAGTATCTATGCTGGTGAGTAGGTCTACATGGACTGCTCGGGTGGTCATACATTTGAACAGTATTCCCCACCTCTTCTCATTCCTGCGCCCAACCCTGATGATGTATGGCCCAAAACAATCAACGCCTGTGGAGTAGAAGGCGGGCTTGAAGATTCGTTGTCTCGTTGGAGGGAGGTCAGCCATCTTGGGTGGATCTGGACGCCCTCTCCACTTCCTGCACTCAGCACACTTCCTCTGGTAGCGGCGCACTGCCTCACGCCCGCGCAGCACCCAATACCGTCTCCTGATGCCTGCAAACACCCTCTCTGGTCCAGGATGATGTAGCTTGTCATCATAATCCTGTATGATCAACCTGGTGAGGGGATGCTGAGGGTTAAGGACGATGAGGTGGATTGCGTCTGATGTGAGGTCGCTGCTGCGGCAGAGACGACCACCCACTCTGGCGAGTCCAGTTGCCTCATCGCGCTCTGGGGCAAGTGACATGAGGCGGCTGGATTTTGCCACTGGTTTACTGGCCTTCAGCTTGGTTATTTCAGGAAAGGAGTCTCTCTGTGCCTGTTGCAGGGCTTCCAGTTCGGCCACAGCATAGGCATCAGCTGTCATGGGGGTTGCAGGGTCCGCCGCCCCATGAAGCTGGCGGGCAGTGGCTTCCAGGTAGTCGTACAGGGTCTGGTGTTGCTGTGGATCTGGCAGGGATGAAACTGAGGTTGTCAGAACAGCAACAGCAGGTCGTCTCATCTCACTCTCTGGCTCATTGTGGGGCGAACATGGCTGCTCAGACCATTCATCTGGTGGCAGCTTCAGGAATGCTCGGCCATGGGTCCACCTGCTGCCATCACACAGGTCCTGGAGAGCGAGTCCTCGCGTGATGTCGTCAGCTGGGTTGTCTCCTGATGGCACGTATCGCCATGTAGCAGATCCTGTCAATTCTTGGATCTCTGCCACTCAAGTGCCCACAAAAACTTTGTAGTGACATGAGTCTGACAACAACCATGTAAGAACAGTCAGTGAGTCAGACCATAATATGCAGCTACGGATGGGGAGGGTCAACTCGGTGGCTATGACCTTAAAGAGCTATGCACCAGTGAGGCGAGGGCGAGGGATGGACCTCTGCTTCTTGGGAGCGACACGGGACCGCGAGGCAATGAAGGAGACCTCAACGTTGGTTGGTTGGTGGTTAATGATGGATGAATCGTTACTTGCCCATTGTCTCAGATCGAATCCCCCTTCGGCTAGGAGATGTTGCAGTTTGTCTTCCAGAGCCATGGCAGCTTCTCTTGAGGTGAGGCTCTGTAGACAGTTGTCCACATAGAATGACCCTTGTAGGGCAACTCGGACGTCCTCTTCTGGCTGGTTATGGTCGAGCACGTGCTTCTGCAGTGCAAATGTCGCACAACAGGAACTGCAGGTTGTTCCAAAGGGGAGAACTTGCCACTCATACACGCTCGGCGGGCTGTCTTGCTTCAGGTCTCTCCACAGGAACTGCAGCAGTCGTCTATCCGTCGGAAACAGTCTCACAAATCAGACTAGATTAATATTTAAAGTCTGATTGCAGATGAGTTCAGATCCGAGGCGGTTCACTTTCTTTCGCTTCATATTTGTTTCGACCAATCATGTTTCTGGAGGCAGGGATCTGTAAGTGCGTAATTGGCAAACTTGGCCAGCATAGAAATACACATTAAAACCCCCTGCTGAAAGCTTCATCCACTCGCAAATGAGTTCCCATAGTAGAATATCTATAACAAAAAAGGAAACAGAATGCAACTCCACCCCTTGCAGTTGTTGGTTTCCGGCCCAGGCTCTGGGCCGTCTCCCCCCAGAAGTTAGGAATGCTGGATCCCAGATTAGTGTTTGGGATATCTCAAAAAGTTGAGCATGAGTTTGTACCAAATTTGGTGGGTAGGTTGGTTATTGGCCAAGTGATTAACTTTTCATGCCAAAAGGGGGCATGGTATATCACATAAGGTGCATAACTTGACCACCAAAAAACGATCCTGAAAGGTTTGTCAAGGGTTCATGGTTATTGCTGGGTGACCTCGCCAGCCCTGCCCACTTCCCATTTTCATGAAGGGGGGCCTTGTGAGGCGTCAGAGCAGCCAATTGGTTCCTTCCAAGCCAGGCCCACTTCTATCAAGCTATTGAGTATTGTTTAGGCATAGAATTAGATGAAAAGCACTCCCAGTCATCTTATTGTGCTTCATAATATGTCAGGAGGCATGACTGTCAATGGGCATCATTAACCTTGTTGAGAACATTTTCAATAGATATCCTATCCCTGGAACAAAGACAGAAAAGCCATGGTGATAACCTACAGATTTTAAACAGACAATGCATCATGGGATGTAATTTCATTAAGAGCAAAACTCCATCATAACCAAGACCCGTGTCTGAAGTTGGCCTGCGTTGCAAATGGGTCAATAGACCACACCGTTGTTGGCTTTTTAAAAACATTTTTATTTGATTGCAACACACAGACAAAAGTCCCTTCAAACACCTCACTGAATTGTATGATGTGAATATCATTAAGTAGACCAAGTATATCTTTAACCACCAACACAAATGGTGGGCTTTGTATTGAAACCAATCTGCATCAAGGCAATCGATGGTAGGTTATGTGCAAGTGCTGCGTCATTGGCTGGTTGCCTGTTGCCATGGAAAGGGTCTGCTCCAGCTTCCCATCTGGTCGGAGCTGCATCACTCTGGAGACCTTGGAAAAAATAAAAAAAAGAATGGACAGGGTAACCATGGCAGCAGTTTAAAAATACGTGCTGACCTGCCTGTCATCTGTAACTTCGAACTGTCCATAAATTAAAGCATTACGGGTATTCAAGAAAAAGTTGAGCAGCCTGGTCGCACAGCAATCACAGTTAAAGAGAAGATCAACACTACTGCCAGACCTCCTGTACATGGGGCTCCTTGGCAAACGATGTCCTGGCCAGAGCGTGGCTGTGTAGGCTCAGCTGCTTTCCTGCCAGCTCTCCCTCCTCAATCTCCACCAGTCCTGTACACACAGAGTCGCAACTAGCATGTGCATGCACACAATAGATTACCACAGTCACCCTTTTTTTCCATTTACCACATGATTTAGCAGAGACTTTTATTTATCCAAAAGCAACTTAAAAATGGTAAAGTCAGATGCATGCAAATTAGCAGCAGGTATTGGTTAAGCATCTTTCCAAAGGAGGCCTATATACACACACAGGTAGGCTGCAGACATTTGGGATCGAACTTGGTACCTTTCGGCTGGGAGCCAAACACCCTGGCCTACATAGAGCCACTATGTGAGGTTGATGTGTACTGTGCCATTGCTCATCAGCATTTGTTCAGCCGTGAATCAGGGAAGTTCTCCAGAGTACCTGAGTTCTGTGCGATGATGAACGCCACTTTGTTGGTGTCCAGTCGGATGAAGCCACACTCCCTGTGAAGGGGCTTCTTAGTCTCTGCATGGACCGCATTGAACCTGCGAACACAGGGGCACCAGAAACCTAGAACGAAACCTATAGATGACCACAACCCCTCCACAGGTTGGTCTTTACAATGGATTCATTTGTGCAATTTTCTCTTTTTGATAGGATTAAAATGAGCCTTTGTGCGATTTCATTCATCATCAAATAGCAATAGGCCAGCATCATCATTGGACACAGGTGTCGCTCATGACACTAATCATGGGTCTGCTCTTGACGTAACAGGGCATGGGTAACTGACTAAACTAGTGAAGCTCACACACATTGACCATGTGTACATAGAAGTAGCATACACTATGAGCAACACCTTTGTTTGTCCTATGATGACACCGCTGTGAAAATGGGCTTATTGCATTTGTTTATTGAATGACCACAATATAACCTAGGGGGTTTCACTCACATGAAGTTAATGATTGGCTGTCCCACATGGGTGAAGTGAAGGGTCTCAGTGTAGCTGAAGGGCGTTATGTTGGGGTAGGATCCCTCTCCAGGCATCTCTGATTCCCAGTTACCCAGAAGCCAATCCAGAGGCAGGATGGCTTGGTCCAACTCAGCTAATGTTGACACCCCCCCCCCCCCCCCCCCCCCAAGTGGACCACGTGGTACCGGGCGGCGACGGCCGCAAGGAGGCAGCAGGAGGCCATACGTTTCAGGGCATCTCTCGCTTACAAGGTTTGTACATTTAAAAATGTGCCACTCCCTGGGTGACGTTTTATTTTTTTATATAATAGTCCAAGTCAAATCCAATAATATACGCCGTGTGAGAGGCAACATACAGCAAAGTATTGCGTTTTCAAATGACACCTTTTGAAAACAATTACGGTGTTCGCCATTAAAACATGTCATACAGGTTTATGTGAAGCCGTCACCCATGACCTACTTTCAGTGAATAAACAAATAAAGGTCCTTTTAGTCTAGTGGAGCCGATATCTTCGCTTAATTTAAAAAAATGTGAGACATTACCTGGCTGCTGGAAAGGGCACGGCATTATAGTTGATACTTTAATACTGAAAATATTTCTGCGTCTGCGTCTGGCTTTTAAACCGGTGGTCGTCGACGACATTAATTAAGAGGATCATGGGAATTGTAGTGCAAACGGTCCGTGTACGAAGTATAATTCATTTACAGTTGTTCACGTTGTATAATGAAAAAGGCCAGTTTCGGGGGTATTGCCTAATTTCATTGTCCGAGACGTGCAATGCAATTCAGCGCGCCAAAGCGTCAGCTTGTTCCATTATCCAAGTTGTACAATGAAATTTGAACAAGGAAGTGGAGAGCCGGAAACAGAGACAGCTCGCCTTCAAAGTAAAGCTCGCCTTATAAGTAAAAGTCGTGCGTTTTGAAGCGTGAATTTAATTTAAGGAGAGCTAAACTAAATAAATAAACAAATAGCCTCAATCAGGGGTCTTCAACGTTTTCCAGGCCAAGGACCCCCAAACTGATAGAGAGATGGAGCGGGGACCCCCTACTTATGTTGTGTAAAATTGTGTTTTATATTAAACTGGTCCTATAGTGCCATGTATAAATGTACCTTGTTATTGTGCATTCAATACTAAGATATTGAAATAATACACAGGTTCATATATTCATGTGCAAGGTACAGTGAGTAGGGTGGCCATGCCACTGCCATTCATAAACATAATGTAGCGTCCGCCAGGACGCGTTGGAAAGACGACGCAGTGGTGTTCAGCAAACAACATTTATTGTTGCAACAGAACAGGTTACTGTCGGCCGTAACCACGCCAAAACAACTCCAACATAAAGTTAGCCGTAACTCTCTCATAATGTTCCTCGCGCTCAACCCAGGCTCGCTCACACACACACACACACACACACACGCACACACGCACGCGCACTCACACAGCCCTCATTCCGTCAAAAACTACAACACCACACCGGATCTAGAGCGGAAACAAAAAACAACAGGCACGCCGCACACTTGTTCAAGAGTAGTAGACGTTACGTTTTGAGTGGATGGCGAGCGCGAGACGCCGAAATTGATACCAATAATATTCTGAATGGAAAGTTTACTTTTAAAAAGTTGCCAAATGGTTCCATTGACAAGACCAAAGTGATCTGTGTGTTTTGTCGTTGTGAACTGAGCTATCATCGCAGCACGTCCAGTCTGAAATACCACTTGCAATATCAAGCATTTTTACTGTACCATTTTGGAGAAATTCAACAATAAAAGTTGAATAAAAAAACAAAAAAATAAAATAAGTGGTATTTCAGACTGGACGTGCTGCGATGATAGCTCAGTTCACAACGACAAAACACACAGATCACTTTGGTCTTGTCAATGGAACCATTTGGCAACTTTTTAAAAGTAAACTTTCCATTCAGAATATTATTGGTATCAATTTCGGCGTCTCGCGCTCGCCATCCACTCAAAACGTAACGTCTACTACTCTTGAACAAGTGTGCGGCGTGCCTGTTGTTTTTTGTTTCCGCTCTAGATCCGGTGTGGTGTTGTAGTTTTTGACGGAATGAGGGCTGTGTGAGTGCGCGTGCGTGTGTGCGTGTGTGTGTGTGTGTGTGTGTGTGAGCGAGCCTGGGTTGAGCGCGAGGAACATTAGGAGAGAGTTACGGCTAACTTCATGTTGGAGTTGTGTTGCCGTGGTTACGGCCGACAGTAACCTGTTCTGTTGCATCAATAAATGTTGTTTGCTGAACAAACCGCGTCGTCTTTCCAACGCATCCTAGCGGACTCTACATTATGTTTATGAATGGCAGTGGCATGGCCACCCTACTCACTGTACCTTGCACATGAATATATGAACCTGTGTATTATTTCAATATCTTAGTATTGAATGAACAATAACAAGGTACATTTATACATGGCACTATAGGACCAGTTTAATATAAAACACCATTTTACACAACATAAGTAGGGGGTCCCCGCTCCATCTCTCTATCAGTTTGGGGGTCCTTGGCCTGGGGGACATACTACGAAGCTCGCTGAACATATCCAGGTTTTCTTGGGAAAACCTCGATTGCTAAAGACGAAACTCGCGATCAGAGTTAAACGGTTCCACGAAGCTCACTTAAAGGTAAATTTGTCAAGCCAGGTTTTCCGCTTTAGGTTCAATGCGCGTTCACATAAAAAGGGGCGTAACCCAACGTCAATACGTCATTCACCTTGACGCAATGGATCCGACGGAGCGAACACGGGCTGTGTATGTCACTTATGAGCAAGTAGTGATTATGAACTCATACGAGGAGTTTAAAAAGCAAATAACGGCAAGGGGCGACACAGTTGCCCATGCTGGCAACAAACAGCAGATTCTGTGAATGCGTAAGAATTGTTCACCATTAATCCCAATACTCTATTGGGATTAATGGCGAACAATTCTTACGCATATGATTGCAAAATGCAAAAGCAACCTCCAACTTGCTTTTTGTGTAATTTAGGGAATTCCTTTCAAATACATCCTATATGTAAGAAACGTATTGCATGTGCTGGAAGGTAGCGACGGGGTGTGGTGGAAGGATGTGAGCTGAACGCCAGCGACCGGGGTTCATATGTTGCCTGTCCATCATCTTGCCTTTTACCCCCATCTAGATTACCAAACTGGATAATTCCATAACATTAATGAATAAATATTCCATATGACATAAGAAATATAACTTTTTTTTAATAAACTACACATACCTACTTCACTTGTGAATCGAACCCAGCATGCAGAATCTGAAGACTGACGCGCTACCGCCACTCTACCGCTCATTCACGTATAGTCCTACTGGTGTTTTCTTTTACCTGCAAGTTGATAACTTGCAACTTGACGGTTTGTGTTGGCAAAAAGTTGGGAAACACCACGAACATATTTAGCAGTGTATTTAGGGCAGCTACAACCTTGCGTATCGCAAGGCACCTTTTTGCGGATATGTTCGGCATCACCAACTGTATGCAAATATGTACCCGTGGCAACAAATCGCAGTGAAACACAGACACACTGCGCACGGCTTCTTTTTGTAGCATTGCCCTCATAAGGTCCAACAAGGACGACCAAATAGCGAATACCCTCTGATGAGAACCTATCTCTCATAAATACCCTCTGATGAGAACCTGTATCTCTCATAAAGGGATCGGATCTGTCCCGAAAGCGGCGCTGCAGCTTTAAGAAGCCGAACTAATCGGAAAGTCTGAGCTGAAAACCTCCTCCCGACCAGGTTTGGTTGCCAGCATAAGTTACCATGGTGATACAGCGACGCTAAAAGAGAGCGACTTTCGTAGGACAGCTAACCCAGGCTTTGAGCGCAACATACCTCGCTAACCCACTAATCGAGCTTCGTAGTATACCCCCCTGGAAAACGTTGAAGACCCCTGATTGAGGCTATTTGTTTATTTATTTAGTTTAGCGCTCCTTAAATTAAATTCACGCTTCAAAACGCACGACTTTTACTTATAAGGCGAGCTTTACTTTGAAGGCGAGCTGTCTCTGTTTCCGGCTCTCGACTTCCTTGTTCAAATTTCATTGTACAACTTGGATAATGGAACAAGCTGACGCTTTGGCGCGCTGAATTGCATTGCACGTCTCGGACAATGAAATTAGGCAATACCCCCGAAACTGGCCTTTTTCATTATACAACGTGAACAACTGTACATGAATTATACTTCGTACACGGACCGCAAACGCATGTGGCTTCATGTCTGTTTGATAAAATAATGACAATTTTATTGACATCATACAATAACTTTTGCAATAGTCACACAGTGGAAATTCCACGCACATGTATTTCACTCGGATGCATTTCCTCCTATGTAATGTTAAACATTATAAACACAGGTGTGTTTATTTTTTATTTTTTAAAGAAATCAACATGTTCAAGTGTGGATGAAACATCAACACATCTGCTCCACCATATGAGTTTCAACTCTCTCCTCCTCATGTGATCACCAGGGCCTGGGTTTTGTGTGTGTGCGTCCAGTGGTAATGTCATGAGCATCTATCCATCTCTCATCACTCAGGCCTTGCTCTTTTTGCAGTTCTTGAGGGCGTCTGCTAAGGCGTGCAGCGCCATGTCAGCATTTGTCTTCTGGCAGTTGTATCCCATCAGTCCAATGCGCATTACCTAGTGGGATATAACAAAAACTATTGACACTCGGGGACTAAATCGAAATAATTATCAATCAGGGCCTTAATCTTAAGACCACACACACACACACACACATACACACACACATAAATCAGCCATCTTTACCATGCCAATAGAGGGCCCCAAGCCACCAGTCATTTCCATCTGGTGGTTCTTCATGATGTACACCAGCATCTCTCTCCAGTTGTAGCCCTGAGGGATGGCGATGGTGGTGACCGAGGGCAGCCTCATGTCCTGAAAGAATCAGGCGTCACACAATACAAAATATAAATTAAACAAAATTCGATTTGGATTTGTCTTTTATTATTGTGTCTTACAGCACTAATGATGCCTAGCCAGAATGGGCTTACAAGACACTTATTCAAAAACATAAAACAATACAAAAAAACTATATATTATATTATTCATGCAATGCAGTTGTGGCATTATTGTATTTGGGAACAATTTTGTGTTTCTGTGTCACCTTATCAGGGATGAAGAGGCTGAGGCCCAGGTCCTCCAGCCCCTTGTAGAGGTAGGCTGCCACCTCCTTGTGATGCCGCCAGGACTCTTCCAGCCCCTAGAGGGAGACAGAGACCAGAGCACTAGCGTGCTTCACTGCACTGCATTGCAACGTGACCTTGAGGAAGAAACCTGTGCTCTGCTGTGTCCATATTTAAATGAATATCAACTACCTTCTTATACCTTGTGTCTAAGAGTCATACAGAAGTAAAGCAAAATGAATATATGCACAATGGAAGGCCAAAGAGGTAGCTTAAGTAAGAGAGTGGATATTGTGGAAAACATCTCAGACCCAACAGAAGGAGAAAGACGCCTTGTTCTGCAATATGTTATCATTTGGACGTTGTACAATGCGTACCTTCTCAGCAACAATGGCCAAACTCTCTCTTAGGGCAAAGAAACCAGAAACAGGGCCTGTGTGGTGGTATCTGAAATGAAAAGTGCAAAGTGTTCAGGCTATTAGAGGCTAGATCAGTAACCACAGGGGCCCCTGGGCACTGTCAGTCCAGAGGTCCTACCGACCGACGGGGGGGGGGGGGCGATCGCAATACAGCCCGGACCCGACTCGAGGGGGGCCACCCCTAGAACCGCCACTGGGTGCAGCGCAACGGCTCCGGCGGACAGTTTAACATAGAAGCGAGAGATAACCAGATATTTTGCTTGTGCCCTCACTGCCCTGGGCCCTTTAGATATCGTGGGCCCCTGGGCAATTGCCCAGTTGCCCATATGGTTAATCCGGCCTTGGGCTAGATAGATCTTCTGTGTGCACTGTGTGTTGAAACAGTTTGGACTTTTAGGTTGATGCCTATAACCCTGCAGATATCATTGTCCATCATGTGTTATAAAAAACAATGTGCAGTCAGTTCAGAGCACCATATCTGAAATATGGTTCAGGTGCATTTCAGGTTAGCGAAACCTCTGTTACACCAAAAAAATGTCAACACACTAAGTACTGAAGTGGACTTACTGTCTGACTGTTTGGCCATCGCAACCCCAGTAGTTGGACAGATGTGTCATGTCAAAGAGGTAGGATACAGGCTTTGTTTTCCTGTTAAACATCTTGTCACTGGAGAGAGATTAACATGTAAACACATTGATATGATTAATGTGATCCATAGTTATGTGTTGTATTTAATTCATGACTTTTTTATATAGTGATCCACATGACACCAATACATACACACACGCACACACACAAACACACGCATGCACGCACACATGCACACACACACACACACACACACACACACACACACACACACACACACACACACACACACACACACACACACACACACAGTCTTTTTACCATGCTCTGTCGTTGAAGGAAATGGGAGCTGTTCCTGGGGGCGCATTTAAAGCCTTCTGAGAGCCAGTGTACATTATGTCAATTTCTAGAAAGACAGCAAATACAAATTAGTTGGGATCAACGTGAAGGAACAGACAAACACAACACAAACACACACACACACACACACACACACACACACACACACACACACACACACACACACACACACACACACACACAACACACAGACACATGCATGCACACACACACATGTATGCATACACACATACACCCACACACACACACAGACACATGCACACACACACACACACACACACACACACACACACACACACACACACACACACACACACACACATGTATGCATACACACATACACACAACACACAGACACATGCATGCACACACACACACACACAGCGGACCTTACTTTGTTTGTCCATGAAGATGGGCGCTGCCCCCATGGATGCAACAGTGTCAACCAGGAAGAGACAGTTGTGTCTTGGAAAGGACAGACAAAAAAAGGACAAAATTCAATTTGATTTGATGAATGATTTGCCTAAGAGTGGAAGGAAGCAATGCAAGGTCACACTGTGGTGTTAGAGGAAGTCTTACTTGTGACATATGTCTCCAATGCCATCCATTGGGTGACAGAGGCCAGCAGAGGACTCTCCATGTGTGAGGAAGAACAGTACCGGCTTGTGCTTGGCCATGGCCTACAAAACACGAAATACCCTTGCATGAAGTTTTCCAGTATACAGCTGAACTGCATTTTATATATATATATATATATATATATATATATATATATATATATATATATATATATATATATATATATATTCTCTCTTTAGTTATATACAAACAGTTTGATGTCAATGAAAATGTAAACAAAATGTCCAATAGGCCTACATATATGTAACCAACAATAGTGAATTATTCCATGCAACCTACAGATGCAGGCCTACTATTTTAGATGTTGTGGATATGTATATTCACTACAGACTCTGTTGCATATCAAAAAATAACGTGAATAAGCCTATCGAACGTGATTAGGATACATTAATAGTACCTGTTCAATTTCCGCATTGGAGAACCATTCCCCAGGTGTTTTTACCATTCTATGTACATTAGCACCTACAATTAAAGGAAAAAAAATAACCATAGTTATTATCGTAGCAGTTAATGTCAATGTCCTCACTCAAGGAGTTCACTTAATACATCGTAGACGGAGAAGGTGCCCGCGTAAAGCCGTGCGTAAAAGCACCTACCCATTCTTTCGGCTATTTCCGCTACGCGCTCTCCCCAGATGCCGTTGACGGCAACCAGCACGCTTTCTCCGGGCTCCACTGTGTTAAACACCGCGCACTCCATGGCGGCATGGCCGGAGCCACTCATGGATATCGTCATGTTGTTTTCTGTCTGGAAGATGTACTGAATCCCTTTCTTGATGTCGTTCATAATCTATTGAGATGACGTGGAAAAAAACATCAGACAGGCCCACTTGTAGACGTCAGTGGAGAGTTATTTAGGCCTATTTTAGTTGTAACATATGAGCTGAAATCACATTATGACATTATGATGATTTTAATCCGGTCAATCGAAATCAATGCGTTCTGTCGTTACACTTATTGGCCTAGTCGTCATGGATAATAGTCCATTAATTCAAATAACATTAAAAAAGAAAACTTGAAAACAAAACACACAGCGCACCTCATACATTTCTGGGTGCAAATGACCGATAATTGGCCTGCCACCTGCAGCCAGGACACGCGGCGGGACGTTGGACGGGCCCGGTCCAAACAGGTAACGGAAAGGCACTTCGAGCGGCCGCAGGATGCCGGCGGGAGGCGGTACCGTCACGGAGGACATGGAGCGGTCCAGGCGCAGGAGGAGCGGCGCGCTCCTGGGGGCCAGCGGGCTCTCCAGGGCCGCGGCCGCGGTCTGGGCGAGCAGCGCGCCCCGGCTGAACACTGCCCTCTGCATCATGGCTGGAGGTGCTATGGGGATATACCTCGGACACGGCGACACGGCGAGACTGACTCCGGCCGGGACATTTGGTGAAGATTTAAAACCAAGTTATTTGACCTATTGGTCACAGCCATGTGCGTCACTCACTCGAGGGGTGTGTGCGTGTGTGTGCGTGTGTGTGGAGGTGTGTGTGTGTGTGTGTGTGTGTGTGTGGGGGGGTGTTCTATCAAAATGTTGCTGTTATGTTCAATGTTTGACTTTTAATAAGGAAAAGTTATATGTTACTGTTTGGATTAAGTTGGAATGTGCATAAAGAGGTGGATAAAATGACAAACAGAGATTATGTGTACATTATTTTGTTCATTTTTATAACACAACACAGCTGGCCCATGGACCCAAATGCCTGCATGTAGGCCTATTCTTATCACATGCATCGGCAAAGGTAATAGTATATTAGATAAGAAGATTTATGGTCTAAAATATGGCTATATAGGATAAGTAAATAGGACACCGAATGATAAATAAATTGGAGAATGGCTTTTGGCAGCTCAAACCAGTTCCAGTTTGTTGGGAGTGAAGCAATGGGCACAGTTGGTTGATTAGTCCCTTCCTGCTTCAGCCAATCAGAGTGTCAGAGTCTGAGAGGAGTGTTCCTGTTTTAAGAGACATGATTGGCTGAGCAGACGGTAAACAGACAAGGCATAGATAGCACAGATGTGTAGCGCCTTTTCACAATTTAGATATTATGTTTTTACACATTATTGGATTATACATTGAATGAAATTAAAACACATATTATACTATTATACTATGTTAGTTATTATAATTTGTTATTTGTTTAACTATATAGGGTAGATACGATAGACAGCTATAGTAGCAGATTACTTTGTTAAATAATTTGACTCCTAAAAGTTAAAAAAGTGTCAACAAAAAAACAAAAAGTGATGGACTGGTAATGACTAACTGGCTGTTTATCTCAAGGTTCAATGTGTGACATGCTCATACAAACACGATTATAGTCATGGCTGAACCTGCACTCTAGACCATATGTCCCTAGACACTAACACATAAAGTCAAAGTCAAATACGAAGCTACAAAGCATTTTAATAAATCCTACCCCCCCCCCCCAAAAAAAAGGCAACACAATACAACGAATATGCAGCGTAATAGGCTATTTGAGCCGTTTCCAGAACAACCAAGGGATGGAAACCCGAGGCTAAGGCTTTTGAAAAACCTTGAATATGACATACACACACGTTTTTGATTTTTTTAAACAGCCTTTTTAATATATATATATATATATATATATATATATATATATATATATATATATATATACAACTATTGACGCAACACTGTGTGTTTGGAGAGTAGCCTGTAGCCTGCTCTGTCCAGCGAGGTAAATCATTACATGGACAGATAAATACATGGGAGTAGGCTATGTGTTGTTTATCCCTTACTGGCCTTTGCGCTACAGCAAGGGGCCCAGCGGCCACCCAGATAGAGAGACAGATTTCTTCAGGCCCCCAAATTAACATGCACACGTTCAACATCACCGATAACCTGATAACCTCTACCTGATGACATAACACGCACTGAGAAGATAACGACATAGCAAATAAAAATAATAATAATAGGCTAATAATAATAATAATAATAATAATAATAATAAGAAGAAGAAGAAGAAGAAGAAGAAGAAGAAGAAGAAGAAGAAGAAGAAGAAGAAGAAGAAGAAGAAGGAGCTATGAAGATAGGTATATAGTCTGTCTTGTTATTATAGGCCAACATAGGGGATGAACCAAGTAAAGAGGCCCTAAATGACATAACATCATCTGTTAAATGTCCCCTTTTGAACAGTGCCCACCTGCACTGTTCGTATTGTAGCCGCTGTATCACACTATACGAGCTGCGTGGCTCGGCTGCTTCCCACTGCGATGATGCTGATGCTGATGTCATCATCAGTTTCCAAACATCCCCGTCACAGTCTGGTCGGCCATTTTCCACCCCCCCCCCCCCCCCCCCCCCCCCCCACCGCTCGCAGATATACACGGGTGGGCCGCAGTCGCAGCAGCCCATTGCCTACACCCATCCTCCCATTTAACCATCACGCCGAGTCTCCCTGCCTCCTCCTCCCCCCCCCCCCCCCCTCCTCCCGATGTGTGTTTTTTTCGCTCCCTGATTGACGCAGCAGCTTCACCATCTTCCAGACCCCAGCTCCTCCATCCACGCTGAGCATCTCTCTCCCGCTCGCGTCAGGGGCGGATCCACACGCATGGATGCGCTAAGAAGGGATGCTGCTCGCTGATCGGAGCAGAGGGAGGAGAACAATACATAGACCTTATATATTTGTAACGTTTAAATAGCTGCGGTCGTCGTGTCCGGGGGCGTTTAGGTAAGATATTTTTTTGTTGTTGATGATGATGATGATGATGATGATGATGATGGTGGCGGTGTTTTAATGGTGCGGTGGCGCAGCGGTGGCCAGGGTGGTAGACAGTGTGCGTGGTGTGTATTTGGACAATTTTTGTCCAAGGCCTCGTATCATCCGTGAGCTTATAAACAGAGATGACCGTAAGAAAAAAAAAATGTCCTAATGGTTGAATTGATGTAGGATCATCATTGGAGATGGATCGAAGGTACGACTGTCTACTTGTTTGAATCGGCGTAGGCCTATAGACAGTCATTGACGTTGTAATGACTGTCTATAGGCGTTGTAAAGAACAACCTCGAACCCCCCCCCCCCCCCCCCCCCCAAAAAAAAACCCCCAACAGGTTAGACGTTTAGAAATAACAATTAAAAAAAAACAATGGTCAGCATTTTGACGCTGCGGTTGCGGCGGGATGACGGTAGATAGCGGCGGTGTTTACACAGATGAATGGCGGAGCGCGCGCGCAGCGGCGGCGGCGGCGGCGGCCTCCGCGTGCGCGCTTTTGAGGTGCGGCAGGCCAGCAAGATGGAGGGGGAAATATTTACTTTCTGGCGACTGCGATGAAGGAGAAAATGTTCACTGCATCTGTTCAAGCGTTGGGCCTGTGTGGCTGGCAACCCATGTGTTAATGGAGGCTTTTTGTTGTTGTTGTCGTTGTTGTTGTTGTTATGGCTATGGTTGTGGTTGTTGTCTTTTTCTATTTGTGAAATGAAAGCATAACGTCTGCTGGAATAAAGCAGGTGAAGCAGAAAAGCAAGTGTGAGTTTAGGTGGGGAGAAGAGCACGCAGCCATTCTATCGTATATCGAATTGCCAATGATGGTCGTCGCAATTATGATATTCCTGCTTCGTGTTATCCTGTCGTCGATTCAATTTGGCACCGACATACAGTCTAGCCATTGAGTAAAACCAAACACGAGCTATTGCCACGACCTATAGGCCTAGGCTATATTGTAATGACGTGTATCCTTTGCTATGGTGTTATCACAAACGCATGCTGAATGGACTGATCCTACAGACTAGCCTATAGTTTTATGTAGGCTTATTTGTATTGGCACAGAGAAATGCAACACAGCGTTTTTCAAAAACACTAGGTTGGAAGTTAAATGGGGTCAGGTGTGAGAGACATTGTCATACCCCATAACAAAGCAGAATACAGACAAAACACTGAACAATGAATCTCCGATAACAGTCTTTATGAAGATGAGCAGTAACCTACCTCCACCAGTGATGTACCTACCACTGCTATGTACCTAAACGTCTGAACATGTCTTACAGGTGCTGCTGGGTTTGGTTTGTCACGTGGCTGAGCAGGCCTCAGACAGACAGACAGTCTTCTTGAGGTAGCAGCACCGTCACCCCCCCCCCCACCCACCCACTGGCACCATGGCCACGGCCTCCGTCAAGGTGGCGGTGAGGGTCCGACCCTTCAACTCCAGAGAGATGGGGAAGGACAGCAAGTGCATCATCCAGATGTCAGGGAACACCACCAGTGAGTATCACCTGCCTGTCAACACTCACCTTTCAGACATTAAAGACACACAGGATATACAATAAGAAACAAAAGACTGAAACACAGGAAATACAATAAGAAACTAAAGACTGGAACACAGGAAATACAATAAGAAACTAAAGACTGAAACACACAGGAAATACAATAAGAAACCAAAGACTGTGAAACACAGGAAATACAATAAGAAACTAAAGACTGTGAAACACACAGGAAATACAATAATAAACTAAAGACTGTGAAACACACAGGAAATACAATAATAAATTAAAGACTGCAAAACACAGGAAATACAATAAGAAACTAAAGACTGGAACACAGGAAATACAATAAGAAACTAAAGACTGTCAAACACAGGAAATACAATAAGAAACTACAGACTGTCAAACACAGGAAATACAATAATAAATTAAAGACTGCAAAACACAGGAAATACAATAAGAAACTAAAGACTGAAACACAGGAAGTACAATAAGAAACTAAAGACTGAAACACAGGAAGTACAATAACAAACTAAAGACTGTGAAACACAGGAAATACAATAAGAAACTATAGACTGTGAAACACAGGAAATAAGAAACTAAAGACTGTGAAAGATAGGAAATAAAATAAGAAACTATAGACTGTGAAACACACAGGAATACAATAAGGAACTAAAGACTGTGAAACACACAGGAAATACAATAAGAAACCAAAGACTGGAACACAGGAAATACAATAAGAAACTAAAGACTATGAAACACACAGGAAATACAATAATAAACCAAAGACTGTGAAACACAGGAAATACAATAAGAAACTAAAGACTGTGAAACACAGGAAATACAATAAGAAACTAAAGACTGAAACACAGGAAATACAATAAGAAACTAAAGACTGTGAAACACAGGAAATACAATAAGAAAGTAAAGACTGAAACACAGGAAATACAATAAGAAACTAAAGACTGTGAAACACAGGAAATACAATGAGAAACGAAAGACTGAAACACAAGAAATAAAATGAGAAACTAAAGACTGTGAAACACAGGAAATACAATAAGAAACTAAAGAGTGTAACAAAGGAAATACAATAAGAAACTAAAGACTGTGAAACACAGGAAATAAAATAAGAAGCTATAGACTGTGGAACAGGAAATAAAATAAGAAACTATAGACTGTGGAACAGGAAATAAAATAAGAAACTATAGACTGTGGAACAGGAAATACAATAAGAAACTATAGACTGTGGAACAGGAAATACAATAAGAAACTATAGACTGTGAAACACAGGAAATACAATAAGAAACTATAGACTGTGGAACAGGAAATACAATAAGAAACTATAGACTGTGAAACACAGGAAATACAATAAGAAACTATAGACTGTGGAACAGGAAATACAATAAGAAACTATAGACTGTGAAACACAGGAAATACAATAAGAAACTATAGACTGTGAAACACAGGAAATACAATAAGAAACTATAGACTGTGGAACAAAGAGGAAATTATACAAAATAAATAAGACAAAGAGGTTGACTTCTAAGCTTCTTACCAAGGCAAACAAAAACAAAAACAAAACTGTTAGCATGCATAGTAATGTCATTCATGGAATCCAATTCTAATCATACTCTGGAATGATATGAGACATTTGTAGCAGAGGACTCTACCACAAGCCACAACATTATACATTATTATTATTATTATTATTATTATTATTAATCTTGAATCTTGATTATGAGCTACAACAAAATTCAGAATTATCAGTATATTATTATTACAGTATATTCATACGCAACAAAAGTGCTCAGCAGAGGGGGCTTGAATTAATGTGACACAGACAGACGTCTACAAAGAAAGACGTATTAAACCTTTGAGCTTTAATATGTAAAAGCTCACGCCGATCCTGTTGTGGATTATTAATCATTTCCCTCTGTCACCTATTTGGAGACGCTGTCTAGTGTTCATCCCTGGTAGCAGGGAAGCTGGAGAGAGGTATGCAGGCATCCTGGCAGCCAAAGGCAGACTAACAATGGCCTCTGTCAGAGCTAATGGTTGTAGCTCGCCAGTGTGTGTGTGTGTAGTGATCTCTCTATAGTTCTCGTCTCTCATCACACCAGCCACAGGAACCAAAGGCTTCGTTGTTTCTGTGTGTGGATTGTGTGTATGTGTGTGTGTGTGAGTGTGTGTGTGTGTGTGAGTGAGCGAGTGTGTGAGTGGGTGTGTGTGTCTGTGTAACTGTGTGAGAGAAAAAAAGTGTGTATGTGTGTCAGTGTGAGAGTGTGTTTCAGTGGGAGGTTGAGTGTGTGTGTGAGTGTGTGTGCGCATGTGTGTGTGTGTGTGTGTGTGTGAGGGAGACATAGAGGTTGCCGGGGATACTGCCGGGCCTTTGTGCCTGTTACAGTTTCAATGATGACCTCATTCTCATGTGTTAAAGAAACAGCTGATTAAGAGTTCTGTTATATCAGCTTTTAGTCTTTTAGTACAGTCCTACCTCTTTTCGATTTTAAAAATCCCTTTTTATCTTGCTGCCCCTACTTCTTCCATGTATGTATGGATATACGTCATTTTGAGAGTGCTTACTGGTTCATGACCACTGCTGTGTTTGGATTGTCAGGAAGGGGCCCTTTGTTGAATGTGTTGAAAATCCATTTAGTCTTGGCTCCAGTGTCCAAAGGCCTCTTGCAAGAGAGAGAGAGAGAGAGAGGGGGGGGGGGGGAGACAGAGAAAGAGAGAGAGAGAGAGAGAGAGAGAGAGAGAGAGAGAGAGAGAGAGAGAGAGAGAGAGCGAGAGAGGAGGGGGGAAGAGGCAGAGGGAGAGAGAGCACGAGAGAGAGAGAGAGAGAGAGAGAGAGAGAGAGAGAGAGGGAGAGAGAACCACAGACAGAATGAGTTCAGGTACTGTAGTTCAGGTCCCTGTTTAACTCTGCTTACCCTACTATTTCCTTTCAGCAATCCTGAACCCCAAACAGCCTAAAGAGAACAAAAGCTTCAACTTTGACTATTCTTATTGGTCACACACCACGGTAAGTGTCACAGTGTCAATCCCCCCCCCCCCCCCCCCCCCCCCAAAAAAAAAAATCCAACAGTGAAACATTTGATCCTTTTGCCACAAGTCATAATCCCTGTTCACCGTCCCCCTCCCTGTCTGCAGCCGGAGGACCTCAACTATGCATCTCAAGTGCAGGTTTACAGGGACATCGGAGAGGAGATGCTGCTGCATGCCTTCGAAGGCTACAATGTCTGCATTTTTGCCTACGGACAAACCGGAGCCGGGAAGAGCTACACTATGATGGGACGGCAGGAGAAGGACCAGCAAGGAATCATTCCTCTGGTATATACGTTCAAACCACTTAGTCTTGAGCCCCGTTTGTTCAACACTACTTTGTTTCCAGCTGGAGTTTACAATTATATATGCGGCTACCGTGTGTATTTCCCACAATAAGCTTTCTTTTTTTGAATAGCTCTGTGAAGACCTGTTCACCAAGATCAGTGACACCAACAATGACAACAGCATGTCCTATTCGGTGGAGGTGAGCAACGTCGTCATGTGTCCTCATGGTTGTCGTTCACAGCTTCCTCGTTCCATCATCTGAGTGCATTTAAGGATATCATATTCAGATAGAAGTGGATAACATAAGATAACATAATACTTTATTAATCCCAGATGGGAAATTCTGGGTTCTGGGATTTTGAACATAGAGTGTGAATGATCCACAAAATGACCGGAAATGATCCTGCGAAAGAGACCTAGCGTCTTTCATAGAGAGAACACAAACTCAAATGTACTCAAATCTTGTAGAGCAAGATTCTTAACACCAAACTGTTCCACGCTTCTAGATAACAGATATTTGACCTCTTTGTCCCCCCCCCACCCCAACCCAAGGTGAGTTATATGGAGATCTACTGTGAGCGCGTGCGGGACCTGCTCAACCCCAAGAACAAGGGGAACCTGCGTGTCCGAGAGCACCCTCTGATGGGGCCCTACGTGGAGGACCTGTCCAAGCTGGCTGTCACCTCCTACAACGACATCCAGGACCTGATGGACTCTGGCAACAAGGCCAGGTAGGCTTTTTTGGCGGTTACTATGGACTACCGAATAAGATTTTTACAAAATAAACACACAGCAACATAAAATGCGATCATTTATTGAAAACAAATAATTCTTCCGCCAAGCAATATAGTTCCTCAAGACAGCACAGCTAATTATTAAAATGATTTGTATTATTGGGATGCAGTATGCTTGGTTTAATATAGGACAAAAAGAGGTACAGTAGCTACTTCAAATACAAAGTTTCGTTTTTATCTGTTTTCTGTTAGGACGGTGGCCGCCACCAACATGAACGAGACCAGCAGCCGTTCTCATGCGGTCTTCAACATCATCTTCACCCAGAAGAAGCACGACATGGACTCAGAGAACACCTCTGAGAAGGTTTGTTTGAAAGATGTTTGCTTGTTAAACCAGTGCAAATAACATCAGCGTCTCACTGCTCGCAGGATCTGAGTCGAAAAATACTGACGATAGGGTAGTGACTACTGTAAAACAAGCTAGTGAAACATTTCTAACTGCGTCAGCACACGGTCTCTCATGTAGTTCGGCCTGATATAAGACAAACATACTTTAGAGAACATAGATGAGAAGTTGTTCATGTAGTAGTTCAGCAGCTTTAGTGTGTCGGTGGGCGACCATCTGTGGTGTCGACAAATGTGCCATAACATTTCTAACACCTTTCACTTGTCCCACAAACTCCTCTAGTGCGGTATCAAACGTCAGTGTGTTTGTGTTTTTCCTTTCGTTTGCTTCACCATATTCTATGTGATTGCAGGTCAGTAAGATTAGTCTTGTGGATCTGGCTGGCAGCGAAAGGGCTGACTCAACAGGGGCCAAGGGAACCAGACTGAAGGTGAGAGCGATTGCATACTAAAGCTTTTACCACACAGCAAATACCATCCTTTAATTGGTCAAAGAAGTAGCCATATTGACAGGACTATTACTATAGGTTGTTGTACTGTCGATCCACAATCCTGTAAGGTGTAAGTTATTGATTAATTAGTTTGATTAGTTATTACCGAATGGGTTAGGAATGGATTGGTGGTGATATTATTTATCATTGACACGTTCACTTTGTTTGTATTTACAGGAAGGAGCAAATATCAACAAATCTCTGACCACCCTGGGGAAGGTCATCTCTGCTTTAGCTGAAGTGGTGAGTTGTTTTTCATCATCTTCTGGAAGATTATTGCAATTGTAGAGTCAATATTATTCAAGTAAATGTTTCATTTGGCTTTGCATTTTTGCTTTTCAGGACTCGGCACCAAACAAGGTAGATTGTTGGCACTACGTTTGAACGTTGATTGTTGAGAGTATTGGCCCTATTTAATATTTACATAATGTAAATGGAAACTAAACTTTGTTGTTTTTTCAGAACAAGAAAAAGAAGAAAGTGGAGAATTTTATTCCATACAGAGACTCTGTGCTTACATGGCTGCTAAGGGAAAACCTGGGTATGTGTTTTCCTCTTTTCTTTACATGTATTTTATCTTATCTCCTCTTCTCTTATCTTCTATTTTCTTCTCATGTATTCTTCTTTTCTCCCCCATCTCCTCTTTCCTCTCCTCTCCTCTCCTCTCCTCTCCTCTCCTCTTCTCCCAAGTCTGTCATGCCTTTGTTATGAGTAGTATTCAGATAACTATCATTACTTCCATCACTTTTGGAGATATACAGTAAGCACATCATTCCAAACACCATCCCATTTGTAACGGGGAATGTAGTATATGATTACTACTTTCTATAAGTACCATTCAGGGGAAGTACATAGCAGTGTGTTGTTCTCATTGAGTGGTGTTGTGTTGTGTCTGCTAGGAGGAAACTCCCGTACAGCCATGGTGGCTGCGCTCAGCCCTGCAGATATCAACTACGACGAGACCCTTAGCACCCTCAGGTGAGACTTCACTCATAGTGAATTTCATTAAGTGTGACTGTTCTAATACATAATTTTTAAGAGTGTAAAAAAGCACTTCACAGTAAAAGTGGGCTGTTCTCATACATCATTTTATTAGAGTGCAAAAAAACACTTCACCTTAAAATCATAATATTAGTGTAGCTGTTTTTGTACTCTCCAAAAATGTTTACATGCAAATGGCTTTTACAGTCAGGTCCATAAATATTTGGACATTGAAACAATTTTCAGCATTCCAGCTCTGTACAACACCACAATGGACAATCAACATGTGCTTTAAGTGCAGACTGTGAGCTTTAATTTGAGGTTATTTACATCCAATTCAGGTGAACGGTCTTGGAATTACAACACATTTTATATGTGTCTCCCACCTTTTTAAGGGACCAAAAGTAATTGAACAAACTAACATAATCACAAATGAAATTGTCCGTTTTTAATACTTGGTTGCAAATCCTTTGCAGTCAATTACAGCTTGAAGTCTGGAACACATAGACATCACCAGACGCTGGGTTTCATCCCTGTTGATGCTCTGCCAAGCCTTTATTGCAACTGTCTTCAATTCCTGCTTATTTTTTGGGCATTTTCCCTTCAGTTTCATCTTCAGCAAGTGAAATGCGTGCTCAATCGGATTCAGGTCAGGTGATTGACTTGGCCATTGCAGAACATTCCACTTTTTTGCCTTTAAAAATTATTTGGTTGCGTTCGCAGTATGCTTCGGGTCATTGTCCATCTGCATTGTAAAGCGCCGCCCAATGAGTTTTGAAGCATTTGGCTGAATATGAGCAGATAATATTGCCCGAAACACTTCAGAATTCATGGTGCTGCTCTTGTCAGAAGTCACATCATCAATAAATATAAGAGATCCTGTTCCACTGGCAGCCATACATGCCCACGCCATTACACTACCACCACCATGCTTCACTGATGAGGTGGTGTGCTTTGGATCTTGAGCAGTTCCTTTCCTTCTCCATACTCTTCTCTTTCCATCATTCTGGTATAAGTTGATCTTTGTCTCATCTGTCCATAAAATGTTTTTCCAGAACTGCACAGGCTGCTTAAGATGTTTCTTGGCAAACTCTAATCTGGCCTTCCTGTTTTTGAGACTCACCAATGGTTTACATCTTGTGGTGAAACCTCTGTATTTCCTTTGGTGAAGTCTTCTCTTAATTGTTGACTTGGACACAGATACACCTACCTCCTGGAGAGTGTTCTTGATCTGGCCAACTGTTGTAAAGGGGTTTTTCTTCACGAGGGAAAGAATTCGTCTGTCATCCACCTCACTTGTTTTCCGTGGTCTTCCAGGTCTTTTGGCGTTGCTGAGCTCACCAGTCCGTTCCCTCCTTTTAAGAATGTACCAAACTGTTGATTTGGCCAAACCTAATGTTTTTGCTATCTCTCTGATGGGTTTCTTTTGATTTCTCAGCCTAATGACGGCTTGCTTTACTGATAGTGACAGCTCTTTGGACTTCATATTCAGAGATGACCTCACTAGATTCCAAATGAATGTACCACACTTGAAATGGACTCCAGGCCTTTTATCTGCTCCTTGTGAATGAAATAACGAGGGAATAACACACACCTGACAATGGAACAGCTGAGTAGCCAATTGTCCAATTACTTTTGGTCCCTTGAAAAGGTGGGAGGCACATGCAAATGTGTTGTAATTCCAAGACCGTTCACCTGAATTGGATGTAAATACCCTCAAATTGAAGCTCACAGTCTGCACTTAAAGCACATGTTGATTGTTTCATTTCAAATCCATTGTGGTGTTGTACAGAGCTGGAATGCTGAAAATTGTTTCAATGTCCAAATATTTGACATTATGACACATTTGATCATTTAACTCCAGAGGTCTGGCACTGAGCTGAGTCATGTGTTGTTCTCTCATTGACCCAGATATGCTGACCGCGCCAAGCAGATCCGCTGCAACGCTGTGATTAACGAAGACCCCAACAACCGGCTGGTGCGAGAGTTAAAGGAGGAAGTGTCTCGCCTCAAAGAGCTGCTGTATGCGCAGGGCCTGGGGGACATCATAGAGAGTGAGTATCGACCACGGCCCTGCCCATTAAAGGGCCTCTATTGCACCGCCGGGTGTGATGTTGCGGAGCCATTAGAAAGCCCATTTCACCAGTTGGTACAGTCCACTGGGTAGGCGGTCAGGTGGATCTATCCATTAGACAGTACATCTGGGTGGACAATGGCTTGTAGTGACTCATCAATGTCACACCTGCTAGTAAAATAGGATCCCTTTAACAGTACCCTTTAACGTCCATATGAGCTATACTGTATAGTAACTAATGTGTAGTCTTGCGATACCAGACGATCGGAGATCTCGCCTTTACCGGAAATGATCCTCCCCCCCCATTTTCCTCCGTAGTGAAACAAACTGGATAGAATCACGTTGTTAGACAGAGAGAGCTTTTTAAAACCTTGAAAATGAATGTCCTGAGCAACATTCATAGATAATTTTATTCCATTTTATTGAATGTCTGCTCAGTCCACAAGATTGGTGCAATTACGGATTTACTGGTACGACAGTGTTTACAAGCACATCTCTGCATGTCACCACCCAAATTTGAAGGGCAGGTTTTTTTTAAACTGTTTCCACTAACCATGTGCCTGAATCTACATCAATACATGGAAACATACACTGAATGTTAGAAAGTCATGCACATTCAAATACAGGTATAGGCCTATATGTGCGCATGCACACACAAAACAAGAGAGGTTGAGTGTTTTACTTACTGGGTGTTACTTACACTCAATCTTGTCCTTTGTCCTATCAGCCTATCGATGCACCGACCCTGTCATCTCTGGTTTGAAATGTGTGTATTACTGTAAATCCTGTCAGCCTGAGCTTTGCAAACTACAATTCCCAGCCACCCTCCACAACACCAGAGACCTAACTTTACCTAGGACCATCGAACCATTGAGAACAATTCATAATTAGGAGTCTGAAAAGACATTACTAAATGTTAAAATACATTGCTCTAGTCCTTTTCCCCTCAACTTTAATTGGAAATGCAATTCAAACTGGCTGACAAGCACTCCTCTTTTTATTTATTTATAACCCTAACAAGAAAAACATTATAATAATAATTTGTTACTATGTTAACTATGTTCAAACTTCCATTATCTCCATAACGTAACATCCCTTTTCATGTTCATGTTGAAAAAAGTACATTTTGTAATTATGCATAGTTACTTCAAGACACAAAATAATATGCCAGTGCAAGTTCAGAGGTCTGTCCTCATTTGTCCAACACTGACTAACTGCTGGTGATTTTGAAATACTTAAAAAGCACTTTGTTTGTCCTGGTTCTATGTGTGTGGAAGCTAATTGGTAGCTATTTGGTAGCTAGTTGGAAGATGCTACCTGCTACGAGATGCATGGTGTTTTTCATCAGTTTTTCCTTTCTTTTTAAACATATTTTACATAGCTCCCGACCAGTCGAACATGTCTGCATTGCAATAGTATACATTTGTTTTATTTTGCTTCTGACTTGTGAGCTTGCAAATTATGCATACAAACTGCCCATTTTGGTGACAAAAAGCATTGGAGCTGTGAATATCTTGACTGCATTGTGCATCCCGTACATTTAAGTTGCTCTCCTGTATCTCTGCAATGGCTCTGGTAAGCACAACATCTCTGCTTTTACGATCCATTATTTGAGCTTTTTTTCTTCTTGTTTTGTACGTCTCCCCGCTGCCCCCCTTTTTCATTCCTTTTTTGATCCGTTTCTCTGCGTGTTCTTTCGTTTTCTTAATTTCCTGGCATCCTTCTCCTCCCTTGCATCCTCCGGTCCTTCCTTCCTTTTTTCCTTCCTTCTTGCCTCTCTGTCTCTCTCTGTCTCTGTCTCTGTCTCTGTCTCTCTCTCTCTCTCTCTCTCTCTCTCTCTCTCTCTCTCTCTCTCTCTCTCTCTCTCCCTCTGTCTCTCTCTCTCTCTCTCTCTCTCTCTCTCTCCCTCTGTCTCTCTCTCTCTGTCTCTCTCTCTGTCTCTCTCTCTCTCTTTCTCTGGCAGACCTGTGCGATTACAAAAACACAGTGAATAATCGCCAGGCTGGCCATCAAAGGGGTGATCTCTCCACAGTAACCCATGCCATGACGGGAATGAGTCCCTCCCCCTCCCTCTCAGCTCTGTCCAGCCGCGCCGCCTCCATCAGCAACCTGCACGACCGCATCTTCAGCCCCGCCAGCGAGGAGGCCATCGAGAGACTCAAGGTGAGGGAGGGGGGCGGGGGGTAGTGTGAAATGGGTCCTGGTTCTGGGAGCAAGGAGACAGACTGACAGACAGAGACACCAGCCAATGGCTGATTTGACCATTTGGCAGGTAAAAAAATGCAGGGTTAAATATACGATTGCTTGGACCCTGGACACACGGACAAAGAGTAAAGGAGGAGCCAACTGAAAAGGAGGATGCATAATAACTAGCAGGATCAGAAAAAGGTGTGTTTGTGTGTGTGTGTGAGCTGATGGTTAGGAAGGAGGTGAATGAGACTGTGATAAGGCGAGTCATTTCTTTACCTCGATCTCACAGGAAACAGAGAAAATCATCGCAGAGCTGAATGAGACGTGGGAAGAGAAGCTGCGACGCACCGAGGCCATCCGCATGGAGAGGTCTGTCAACGCTGCACTAAAATATCCAGTTTTATTGCTTTATCTTTTAAATATGAAAAGGAAAAAGAAAAGTGAATATCAGTCTGAACTGATGTGTTGCTCTGTGGTTTTCTAGAGAGGCCTTGCTGGCTGAGATGGGCGTTGCCATGAGAGAAGACGGTGGTACTGTTGGTGTCTTCTCCCCGAAAAAGGTTTGATATTCTTCAAAACTTGCATGTTCATGACATTTGGAATATACCCTATACTTTTAATACAAAGACAAACAACTGCAAATTTGACTGCTTTTATTGCCGGCTTTAGACTCCTCATCTGGTGAACCTCAACGAAGACCCACTGATGTCTGAGTGTCTCCTGTATTACATCAAAGATGGTGTCACCAAGTAAGGATCGCCTTATCGTCATACACAATGTCATTTTCAATATTTTGATATTATTGTAACGCTATGTTTGTATTATATTACATTTATATCACTTTTTTTCCCCACTGAGTTTTTTCTGTTGATATTTTTGCCCAGGGTTGGCCGTGACGACGCCAAGACTCGTCAAGACATTGTCCTCAGCGGCCATTTTATCCAGGATGAACACTGCACGTTCAGCAGTACCACGGGCCCCCAGGGAGAAGGTCACTACCTTTACCTTCTCTATCTGATACATGATAGCAAATGAACACACATCAATCAATATCAAAATACAGAGGTTCACGACCATTAGTGAGGCATGAACACAGGCCAGTCACAGTATGTAATTACATTATATGTATATATTTTATATACATTTTTGTATTTGATGAATAATATAATGTATTTTTGCAACAGGAAATGTCATCCTAGAACCGTGTGAAGGTGCAGAGACCTACGTCAATGGGAAGAGAGTGACTACTCCCATTGTGTTGAGATCTGGTAAGTATAAAACTTCATGGAATTAGCCAAATAATAGATGATTGATGTTTTTCACATCTTAGAAATCACATACATATGCTGAATGGTAATCTGCAAGTGTATTTCAGGAAAACTAACTAACCATACCTGGGAATACAGAACTATTACTTTATCATGATTAATAAACTAGTAGTTTAAAACAATTACAGACTTTTTTATCAGTGTTGCTGATTACTGATTTTGACGATACTGTTTCTGAGTAAAAAATAGTCAATATTTACAATTTATTATTAACGATAAGAGTTATTTACTTGTATGAGGGTTATTCATTTACAAACAAGAGTATTATTATTATATTTATTCCACATTTAAACTTGGCATAACCTTGTGCTAATGCTCTGGTCATTTAATGTGCAACAATAAGTCTGAATGGTTTAGGTTAGGGTTAGCATCAGGGTTAGGGTTACCCCTACGTTTACCTTGGTCTCTTCCAGGGAACCGCATCATCATGGGGAAGAGCCACGTGTTCCGCTTCAACGACCCAGAGCAGGCTCGCATGGAGCGGGAGAAGACGCCGTGCGCCGAGACCCCCGTGGAGCCGTCCGACTGGGCCTTCGCCCAGAGAGAGCTGCTGGACAAACAAGGGATTGACATGAAGCAGGAAATGGAGCAGAGGCAAGTGGTCGGCCATCTTGAAAATCAACCCCACAATGATAACCATGTTTACCAATGATAACGAGATGATTTCTGCTTATATTAGCCGCTTTATTCTCATTCTGATTATTCTGATTGTTATGATTATGATGAAGGTTATTATTATTATTATTATTATTGTTGTTGTTGTTGTTATTATTTGTGTTATTGTAATTTATGTTATTATTATTATTATTGTTGTTATTATTAGTGGTAGTTAAAGTAGTAAAAGTAAAAGTAGTTGGAAGTAGTAGTTGTAATGACAACAATACTCAACACAATACTCCTTTACAGCTACAATTAGTGTTATACATGACACCTGTGTTTGTCCTACGATGACACCTCTGTATAAAGTGAACAAAGTATTCAGTAGCCTAGGTTACAATATATTTACGTTGATTTAGGATTGCACAGCACTACAACTCACTTGAGTCCTCTCAATATGGCGGTGTATCGGCAACAGAAAATCCCATGATGCATTCTGATGTACAAGCCCTATAAAGTGTTGTGATCCCCCACTAGACTGCAGGAGCTTGAGGACCAGTACCGGAAGGAGAGGGAGGAGGCCAGCAATCTGCTTGAACAGCAGAGACTGGTGAGAGACACATTTTATCACACTTTATTTTATTACATTTTATTATCACATTTCTGTACATGTGCCTGTATTTTTCTTTCTGTAAATGCCCTTGAGCAAGATGTCTAACCCATTGTTGCTTTCTGTATTTACCGTAAGTCAACTTGGATAACTAGCTAACTTACTGCTTACCGTATTATTTATGTATGACCTACTAACTTACCGTAGTAAGTTAGTAGGTCATCAGACACATTTGACTTTTTATTTTTTGGGCTATAATGTTTTTTTCATCCAGGACTATGAAAGTAAACTGGAGGCTCTTCAGAAACAAGTGGACTCACGCTATCTGGAGTCACCGGAGGAGGAAGAGGAGCCAGAGGAGGAAGGTGAGAAGTTCAACCGCAACTCAAACTTCCTATCCATCTTATTTATATTATTGAAATGTACAGTATAGTGAAACAGTATGTCAGAAGACAAAAGTGATATTTAGAGATCAGTACAGTATATTGGATGAGTAGTGCTTCTGATGAGAACCAAATTGCATTTTTCCTTAACATTGATTACTTATTTACATTTTATTTTTATTTTTTATTTTTGATGATTTATTTATTTTCTTTCTTTTTTAAATTTTATTTTATACTTTCTTTATGTTTTCTTTATTTTTAGTTAATTTGATAAACTTTGTTGGCGATGTGAACTGTTTTCCCTTTCTAGTGCCTTGGACCCCACGCGAGACGGAGCTCGCTCTGTGGGCGTTTCGTAAGTGGCGCTTCTACCAGTTCACCTCGCTCCGGGACCTGCTCTGGGGCAACGCCATTTTCCTCAAGGAAGCCAACGCCATCAGTGTTGAGTTGAAGAAGAAGGTAACTGTATAGATCTGTGTTTTCTATGGGGATTGAGGTGGTAGAATTCACACTGTGTCCTGTGTACTCCTGAGGGACATACCATTTTTCTTCTTTTCACTCTTTTGAAATTTGCGAATTGTATTAGGAGTTTAATATAAAAAGATGTCTATAGGAATCACTGTCCATAAGAATAAGTAAATCTTGTTCATTGCTAATGTCCAGTCAGAGTACATACAGTCAGTGCTTAATTTGTAAAGTGGGAGGTACCGGAACGCAGAGGGGGTGTGGATCCGGCGGCTCATTACGGGGTTAGAGGTACCGGTACCTCAAAAAAAGTGGGTGTTCGCGATCGTAACCGACGGCGGGGCGGGGGGTTAGGGTTAGGGTTAGGGGGTGGGGGGGATAAAATAAAATAAAAGGTGCCGGATCCACCGTCGGAGGTGCCGGAACATGTTCCGGCGTGTTCCGGCCCAAATTAAGCCCTGCATACAGTACCTCCGATGCTAATGCTAATGTCCAGTCAGAGTACATACCGATGCTAATGCTAATGTATAATCAGAGTACATACCAATGCTAATGCTAATGTCTAGTCAGAGTACATACCAATGCTAATGCTAATGTATAGTCAGAGTACATACCAATGCTAATGCTAATGTCCAGTCAAGAGTATTATACACTACCTCCGATGCTATTGCTAATATCTAGTCAGCGTACACATTGATTGCTAATGCTAATGTCTAGTCAGAGTATACACTATCTCCAATGCTAATGTTAATGTCCAGTCAGAGTACATACAGGGCCTCCGGTGGCTTATTTCTCTTTTAACCCTCCCCACTACCAGGTCCAGTTCCAGTTTGTGCTGCTGACAGACACTCTGTACTCTCCGCTGCCCCCTGACCTGCTGCCCGCCAGTGCAGCCAAGGAGAGGGAGAGGCGACCCTTCCCCAAGACCATCGTCGCTGTGGAGGTCCAGGACCAGAAGAACGGTGCTACACACTACTGGACTCTGGAGAAACTCAGGTAACACAAGGGCTTGCTCATGGAGTGTGTGTGTGTGTGTATGTGCAGGGTCCAAAATGAACACCTGCCAATGGCTGATTTGACCATTTGGGAGGTAAAAAAAATTCAGGGTTACATATTAAAACAATTGCTTAGCAGGTAGATTTTTTCACTCTAGACAAAATTCTTAAAGTTAATTTTAGACCTTGTGTGTGTGTGTGTGTGTGTGTGTGTGTGCCTGCATGCATGCATGTGTGTGTGTGTGAGAGGGAAGGAGAGTGACAGAGAGAGATAAACAGATTGCAGGAAAGTTAAACCAAAGGAGAGGGAGTGTGTGATCCTACATTGTGTACATGCACACCTGCCGCCAACCAGGAACCAGGAAGCATTTCTTCCATTGTGTGTGTGTGTTGATGCTGGCCCTGCAGGCAGAGGCTGGACCTGATGAGGGAGATGTATGACCGCGCTGCAGACGTGCCCAACAGTGGCGTGGAGGAGTGCGACCACGCCCTGACCGGAGGAGATCCCTTCTATGACCGCTTCCCCTGGTTCCGTCTGGTGGGCAGGTCAGTCTACTGTGTGGACTGTGTGGACTGTGTGGACTGAACTGTATAATGATTCCAATTTAAGCTAGAAAATTGTGCATATGTCCTTACTAGCAGTATTTTTTTCTAACTCTAGCTACTCTATTTACTATGCTACTATAATAGGGGTATAGTACTATACTATATAGTGCTATACCATCTACTAGTTTTTATCCAAAGCGACTTTCAGATGCATTTCAGATACATGTCATTATGGAGCAGGTATGGGCATTGCTCTTGGGTAGACTCTGGACATTGGCGATCAAATCTAGTACCTTTCAGTTAGGTGTCAAAAACACCCTAGCCACTACACTATCCTGCCCTCAACGATTCCCTTTTTGATGTTTTCATTTTGAACGCTTTCAGAATGTTAGTAAATGACCCTAACCCTAAACCTAGTACATGACCCTAACCCTAGTACATGATCCTAACCCTAACCCTAGTACACGACCCTAAACCTAGTACACGACCCTAAACCTAGTACATGACCCTAACCCTAGTACATGATCCTAACCCTAACCCTAGTACACGACCCTAACCCTAGTACATGACCCTAACCCTAACCCTAGTTCACGACCCTAACCCTAACCCTAGTACATGACCCTAACACTAGTACACAACCCTAACCCTAACCCTAGTACATGGCCCTAACCCTAGTACATGACCCTAACCCTAACCCTAGTACACAAACCTAACCCTAACCCTAGTACATGACCCTAACACTAGTACACAACCCTAACCCTAGTACATGGCCCTAACCCTAACCCTAGTTCACGACCCTAACCCTAACCCTAGTACATGACCCGTACCCTAACCCTAGTACAAGACCCTAACCCTAGTACATGACCCGTACCCTAACCCTAGTACAAGACCCTAACCCTAGTACATGACCCTAACCCTAGTACATGACCCTAACCCTAACCCTAGTACATGACCCTAACCTTGGTACATAACCCTAACCCTAACCCTCTGTGTCCCCAGGGCCTTTGTGTACCTGAGTAACCTGCTGTACCCGGTGCCATTGGTGCACCGCGTCGCCATTGTCAGCGAGAAGGGAGAGGTGAAGGGATTCCTCAGGGTGGCTGTCCAAGCTATCTCAGGTACCCTCCTCAGGATGAGCTTGTACCTTTTTAAAGACAGTCAAACTTTCATCAAACTCGATGTGATGTAAATGCGTCTTATGTTTGACCTTTCTTGTCTGTTTGTCCGGCGTTAGCTGATGAAGAGGCCCCAGACTACGGCTCAGGTGTGAGGCAGTCAGGTACTGCCAAGATATCTTTTGAAGACCAGCAATTTGAGAAGGTACTTGACTAGCACAAACTTTACCCCTGAACTTGAAATGTTTTGTTTGTGTAGCTGTGTAAATCGCTTTGTATGTACTCACTACAATTGAGTTGTCCTGGCTATTTCTAACACAATTTGCATACAAATGATAGACACTAGTCAACCACCTCTCTATTAATGTCACTTTAGACACACACCAAAATATCCCTTCCTTTTGGCTACTTGAAATAGTGGTTCAGGCATCTTCTAACCTTGAATATCACATCGAAAGATGGCTTGAGGTCTCCTTTCAGAATGTAACATATCCAGAATTTGAAAGTGACGAAGTGTGATGTGTTTAGTTCCAGACGGAGACGTGCCCAGGGGGTCTTCCCTACTCCCACAGCTCACAGGAAGAGCTGCGAATCGTCGAGGGAGAGGGACAGTCCGAGATAGGAATCTCCGCTGATGAGGTCAACAACAATACCTGCGCAGGTCAGCACAAGCTGTCAAATACAGACAAAAGATGACTATTTGTACTTTTTTGTCATCTTTTTATACATCTACACTGTATACCTATATCTATATCAATTCCTATGCATGTTTATATATGTATATCTCTATCTATATCTTTATATCTATATTTATATATGCATATCATATCTATATATATATCCATATATGAAGAGTTCAGATGCAAAAGCCTCTAAACGCCACCTCCGTCAAAAATGAGATAAATATATAGAGTGACTGCTCTCCGCACGTAGCATATGGTAATCAAATCATTTCGCGTCAAAACCCGCAAAATACCACTCTTTTTCTGGTCTGAAATCTCGATTTGTAGGCATAAACCTCTAAACGCCACTTCCCTTTGGCAGCAAAAGCCGCTACGTTCCGAGAACCAATCACAACGCAACACGGAATCATGTGACTTCACCCAGTTTCAACATGGCGGCGCGCTGAGGAGCCGGCTTAGATCGCTTCTAAGATAGATTATAGATCATATAGATAGACTCTTTATTATATTATTCTTTATTATTTATTTATATGCTTTATCTTTATTATAGATTATAGATATATCCTTCCTCAGATCGCATAGATGCGCGATCTATGCGGATGCATAGATGCGCGATCTATGCGGATGCATAGAGATGCGCGATCTGAGGAAGGCCAGACGGCCGAAACATTATCGCCGTAATAAACTACCGACATTGTTCTCAACTCGGAGTGTGCGGCAGCTCTCTCCTTGTACTGATCTTCTCTCTCAGTTGCTGCACCTCACATTTGGTGTGTGTTTGCAACTCTCCTTTCAAGCATGGGTAGTATTGTCAGTTCGTTGTGGTATCTTTAAAAAAAAAAATCAGATTTACGTCTTTTCTCTTATATACATAGGCCTACTTGATTATATGCCAAATGTTTTTGAACGTAATAAGCTTTTTTAATTAATGTAATGAGCTTTTTTATAGTTGAATCTGATGCCCAAACATAAGAAATTAACTTACTTGACCACTTTTAACTTTTTTTTGTCATGTTTTATTTTTTTATATAATTTATTGTTATTCCATCATTTACATATAATATAATAATAATATAAATATATAATATATATAAGTGATTTTACTACTTTTGACTATGTCTTGTCCAAATATGTGGATTTAGAGGTTTTTGCCAAAAAAGTACCGGTGGATTTAGCTGTTTTTGACGCAAAAAAAAAATGTATTTGGTAAAAACACATAAAAAGACTAAAGTGACATTTTTGAAAAAAAAATGTTTTATTCATTAACTAATAACCTTATCATTTTCATTAAAATAAAATGACTGAACTTGAACATAGAAGCCTGATAAAAAATGGTCATTTATAAGAAAAGTGGTCAAACGGATTTAGAGGCTTTTGCATCTAAACTCTTCATATGTATATATATATATATATATATATATATATATATACATACATACAACTTTATCTGTAGCCATATCTTTATCCTTTGTATATATCTACAACTGATCTGTATGTATATCTATCTATATCTGTATCTATATATTTATATGTATATCTATATGTAGCTACCCCAGAGCCCCCCAGCAGCCCATTGAAGGGTCTGGGTCTTGGTTTGGGTCTGGGTCTGGGTCCGGGTCTGGGTCTGGGTCCGGGTCTGGGTCCGGACCCGCTGGACCCATCCCAGGAGAAAGCCCTGACCCACCTGAAGGTGGGCAGCACCTTTACCTTCAGGGTGACGGTATTGCAGGCCTCCAGCATCTCAGCCGAATACGCCGACATCTTCTGCCAATTCAAGTGAGTCAACAGCACTGAGGCTTGTATAATACAGTACAGAATCTAACAGACTATTTCTTTTAGCGGAAGCAATAAAATCATTTAAAATCAATAAAATATATATTTTATATATTTTTATAGTTATATTTTTATATATTTCTTTGTTATAATTATTGATTTCTTGTGTCCTGCTTCACCCCGTCTGGGTTTATTTCACAATAATGACCGGCTCGCTGTTTATCCCTTACTTGATTTATGGTTGATATATTAAACTATGTTGATTTGCAGTTGATAATTACGAGTTATAAGTAACTAGTTATTTGTCCAGATATGGGGACACGCCATCTACATTCTTATGTAGACATATTTCAACGATTTGACCCGAAATAAGGTTTACGATTTCTAAACAAAGAAAACATTTACACAGAGCAAGGTTGTTGCCTGTGGGGGATTAACCTTAACAGCAGTATCCTTGGGCGTCTGCATTTCCAAATAGTTCTTCTTCAGATACACTCCCGGACCTGGTGGTTGCCATGGATGACGTGGTCTATGTCCCCAAATAGGGCTACAAATACAAATGTATTTATTTTTTTGTTGGTGGGGCTACCAAACAAACAACATTTTTTAAGGTTGTTTGAGTGTATTTTCATTCCATTTTCTCTGTAAAGTGTATCATAAAGAAAAGAGAAAAGTATATCAATATATATGAATAATAATAATTACAAACTATATGTTTTTATAATAATAATACTAAATACTAAATACTAAATACTAAATACTAATAATACTAATAATACTAATAATAATAATAATAATAATAATAATGTTTACTATTGCTATAGTCAAGTAATGTTTTTCACGGTTTTGTCTTGCTTTCAGCTTCATTCACCGCCACGACGAGGCATTCTCCACAGAGCCGCTGAAGAACACAGGGAGAGGTCCTCCTCTGGGCTTCTACCATGTTCAAAATGTAAGCCCTACACACCTGCATCTGCTTCATGCGGGATCACTATGTTACAATGTTATTGACTACTTTTATCATGAGTATTACCTTTGACATAGTTTCAGTTACAGATGGATACTTTTAGACCTATACTTGTGTCGGGTTAATATGGGTTGGATTCATTGTGAATTTTATAGCTAGTTCTTATCTTATATATTTATTTAGCAATTTGTATTTTTTCAATTTTTTTAAATCACTTTTATCAATAACCTTTCAAATAGAAGTCCAATCCATGACACCTCTTTTTTGAACTGTACTCCTCTGTTGTACCAGTGAGATTCAGATGTTTATTACTAGCATATTGCATCATCTGTGGTTGGTGTCAGATCACAGTGGAGGTGACCAAGTGGTTTGTGGAGTACATCAAGACACAGCCCATTGTGTTTGAGGTCTTCGGACACTATCAGAAACAACCGTTCCCCCCACTCTGCAAAGACCTGATCAGGTTAGAGGGCTGTGTAAACATTTCATTACCTTGTGTGTGTCAAGTGCTTGTGGTGGACCAGGAAGAATGAAGACATGTTCCAATTGCTGTAGATTTTTCTCCTCTCTTAGTCCACTGAGACCATCCAGAAGACAGTTCCCCAGAGTGATGCCCTTGTCCAAACCAGGTGAGAAGAACAATGGTATTCTGAATCAGACTACCATAGGTTATAGTATAGATTGCGCTAATATTTGAATTCCTTATCGTGCTTATTTTAGATAGATAAAGTAGTATTCATCACAATCACAAAAAAGTCTGTATTCAGTATTGATCCACAGTGACTTACGGCATGTCCCCTCCAATAAAATATATATATTTTTTCAAATTGCAATTCTGTTGTATTTTTATGCTCAGAACAAAATGGAAAATATCTTGACTTGACATTGAAATGAATCCACGAGTAAATGCAATTGTCTTTGCATGAAAGCATCTTTCAATATTAATAACCGACTTTTAATAATGGAGTGGTCTGCATGAATTTGATCTCTCGTGTCGCTCCCTCAGTGCCGGCCACCAAGCTCAGCACTCTGACACGCTCCACCGCTGGGCCCTGTCACTCCAAGTACGACCTCATGGCCTTCTTTGAGATCTGTGAGCTGGAGGCCAATGGAGAGTGAGTCCTCCTCATTGTTACTATTTGTATTGAGAATATGCATGAACAGATACACAGCACATAGATGTTGTTGTTGCCGTGACATAGTAGCAAAAATGTTGTATTAATGTGCTCTCTCTTTCAGCTATATCCCCTCTGTGGTAGACCACCGAGGAGGCATGCCGTGCCATGGGACCTTCCTCTTGCACCAGGTAACTTTCTGTTTAAACCCACTTCCTGTTTGACCCATCACCCATCAACCAATCTCAACTACCCATCTAATTAATCTCTCTCTCTCTCTCTCTCTCTCGCGCGCGCGCGCGCTCTGTCCCTCTCTCTCGCGCTCTGTCCCTCTCTCTCGCTTTGTCTGTCGCTATCTCTCGGTGTTTTTGCAGGGCATTCAAAGGAGGATTACTGTCACCATAGCGCACGAAACAGGAAATAATATTGAGTGGAAGGAAGTGAAGGAGCTGGTGGTTGGTGAGTACTCAAAAACATTATGGCCATTTTGTTGTTACCTTGACAACTACATGATATTCATAGAGCTACTGAAGAAGAAAAATCCAAACTTCATATTCTCAGCGGACGTTGCTGGGGCCGAAATTTAAATTCCTGACCTTTCCTTGATGAGCTCTCCTTGATGTATATGTCGTTCAGGTCGCATCCGAAACACTCCAGAAGCAGACGAGACCATCATAGACCCCAACATACTCTCCCTCAACATCTTGTCGTCCGGATACTACTGGCCAAAGCATGATGACAAGTATACACGCAGATCATTTCATACCTCTGATTTCTATATGTGGCTATATATTTTTATTTCTATACCCAGTAATCTATTGTTTATCATTTGTGCTTTGTTGTCTCTCATTTCTCCGAACCCAAATTTGTGTTGCTTAATAACATTCTATGCCACATGCTTTGACCATCAACAGGGTTATGTTTGCTGGTTACTGCACATTTTGGTTGCTTCTAATAGTTTGCTGTTCAAGCTTGTATTTACCTAGACACACCTAACCACTTACCTCCTGCGCTTGTCCCGCGTGCTCACGGCAGTGTCTCCTTGGGAGTTGATCATAGGTAGTACGCTGATTGTTTTTCTTTTTCCGTTTTGTTTTTTCATCAGCTTTTTTGCCAACAAAAATATCTCAAACCATTTTTTCCCCAATAGAAACCATGACTCTTACATACACGACGATGAGCTCACTATTTCTTCCTTTCTTCCTTCTTTCCCCCCCCCCACACACACACACTCACCCGGTGCAGGACCTTCTACCGGTTCGAGGCGGCCTGGGACAGTTCCATGCACAACTCTCTGCTTCTGAACAGAGTCACCCCCTATGGAGAGAAGATCTACATCACACTCTCAGCTTATCTAGAGGTAGTAGAAGGGGTGTTTCTGTAGTCCAACGGTCTCTGTTTGACCCAGAATGTGTGTGTGAGACTCTTTGCCTGAGATCTCTCTCTCTTCAGCCTCTCTCTCTCGCGATCTCTCTCTCCCCTTTTAAAAAGAAAAATATTAAGATGCGATAAATGACTCAGAATTGAGTATATGATAATTTATGAACTGTGTCATGATATAACTCACCAATGATAGTGATGTGGCAGTAATGTGGTGACTGTCCTGTAAGAGGTGCTTTACTCCTTGTTCTTCCAGATGGAGAACTGCACCCAGCCGACCGTGATCACCAAGGACTTCTGCATGGTGTTCTACTCTCGAGATGCCAAGCTGCCCGCCTCTCGGTCCATCAGGAACCTCTTCAGCACGGGCTGCCTCAGGCCTTCAGAGAGGTGTTGATCTCCTCCTCTTCAGCTCGATGACGACATGATTCGTTCATACGCTCATTCAACTTTCTGTCTACTTCTCTTGTAGCAACCGCGTCACAGGAGTCTATGAAGTAACCCTCTGCCACGTGGCAGACAATGGAAGTCCAGGTCAGACATTATGTTACATTACATTACATTATATTACATTAGATTACATTACAGTACGTAACATTATGTTACAGTACGTTACATTACACTACAGTATGTTACATTACGCTACGTTATATTACATGATGTTACATTATGGTATGTTACATTATGTTATGCTACATGATGTTACACAATGTTACGTTATGTTGCATTATGTTAAATTATGTTTAATTTGATTTCATTATGTTAGATTTGATTTCATTACGTTAGATTTGATTTTGTTACGTTATGTTACATTGCATTAAGTTACGTTACAGGAGTCACAGGAGTACGGAAAAACACGAGACATCACATAATGTCATTGCGTCACATTTTTACTTTCCTCTTATTTTTCAAGGCAGTTAGTTACATATATATTTTCTTTTCTTTAAGAATCTAACCTGTGTGTCCCGCTTGCAGGCATGCAGCGGCGGCGGCGGCGCGTGCTGGACACGTCAGTGGCGTACGTACGTGGGGAGGAGAACCTGGCCGGCTGGAGGCCACGCAGCGACAGCCTTATCCTCGACCACCAGTGGGAGCTGGAAAAGCTCAGCCTGCTGCAGGAGGTGCGGCTCCATGATATTATTGGATGGCACATAATATTGCGTGTTGGAGTGTGTGTGTGTGTATTGGAGTAAGTGCACGTGTGTGTGTGTGTTGGAGCAGTGGATAGATAAGTTGGTATTCTTGTTGTTCATTTGTTTTGCGGGGACTACATGCTAGTTATTCTAAGTCTAAAGTGACAAGACATGTTTTGCTGCTCATGATACCTATACTATCCTTTAGAGGGCGGCAAACTCACATAAAACTCACAGCATTTGTAGTTTCTCTTCAATAATAAAAGCTACAGTAACAATAGGAGTGTCTCTCCTCTCGTTGTATCGGTCACATGTTCTTTGCGTGTGTGTGTATTTGCATGTCTTTAGGTGGAGAAGACCAGACACTACCTGCTGCTGAGGGAGAAGCTGGAGGCCACCTTACAGGCGGGCCAGGAAGCGCTTTACAAGAGCAGCGACATCAGCGAGCTGAGCCCCGTCCTCAGCCCTGTTTTGAGCCCCACCGTGGCCAGCAGCCCCGGCCCTCCAAAGCCCGGCCCTCCAAAGCCCGGCCCTCCAAAGCCCGGCCCTCCACAGCCCCAACCAGAGGCAGAGGGAGCTGGCTGCCAAGGTGACTTCCCTGGTCCTGCTCTTAGGTCCCGAGTCTTCTAAGACCTCTGAATATATAATTTATTTTATAGTATACAATGAATACAAATATTATTATTATTATTATTATTATTATTATTATTACTAATAATAATAATAACAATAATAACAATAATAATAATAATAATAATAATAATAATAATAATAATAATAATATGTTATTAATTTGTATTACACATTTCTGAGCATTCACAGGGTGGGGCAATTCCAGGTTTAGATAGTCTTGTGATGCTTTGACTCAGAGACAGCTGATTGTGGGCTCATTGCTGGTTAAACACACCTGGGGGGCTAGGTACTCAAAACTGTTTAACTTGGAAACCGCCACTCTGCTGTTATTTGGAATAACATTCCCCTCTCTCTCTCTCTCTCTCTCTCTCTCTCTCTCTCTCCTTTCTCTACCCCTCCATGCTCTCTCTCTATCTTTTCTGTTTACCTCCACTCTGTCTCTCTTCTCTCTCTCTTCCTCCTATCACCTCTCTCGCCCCTGCACGCCCCAGTGTCTGCGTCTGCTGATGCACACCTTCAACAGGGAGTACAGCCAGGTGAGCAGCAGTGCCAGTGAGAGCAAGGTGAGCCCCAGCCCTAGGCCCGCTAGCCCCGCTCCCTTTAAAAAAATATCTATTCACCTTTGACCTATAAAGCTTACTTCTACCCCCCAACCTCCGTAGCCCCTCCCCTTGGGAGTCCCTCCTGGTTGTTTATTTATTTATATATTTATTTCCTCATTTATTTTTCTTATCTGCCTGCCTGTCTATCTCCCTACCTACCTAATGCAGAATTGGAAATGCCATTCATTAACATTAAATTAATTATGACCATTTATTTTTAGTGGTGTACCACTTTTATCTACCAACACTAAACCCTCCTCACCCTAACTATCTTCCTTCAACACACATTCTGAGTGTGTTTCTGGCTCTGGTCTGCCCTTCTTTGAGGAAGGAGAGGCCTCTGCTTTCCCTCTTGCATGTCCTTTATTAATGTGGGGCTCATAGATTGTCTTTCCTACAAAGCTATAGAAAATGTCACAATGTCACACCCTGTAAATATAGGTGTGTATCATACTTTATTCAAATTATCTCAACTCTCAATGCATGTGTATTTTTTGCGTTGAATTGTTCGTCCCTTTTGGTGTGTGTGTGTGTGTGTGTTTGTGTGTATTAGCTGTCTGAGATGTCGGCGTCTCTGAGTTCCTCTTGCTCGGGACTGAGCACGCTCACCCCATCCTCCACCTGCCCCTCATTGGTCGAGGGAAACTATGACATCAGGTGAATTATTTATACTACAGACGGCACACATTCAATTCTAAGCAAACATAACATTGGACTCTAAGCTTTGTGGACATTTCTCAAGGGTTTCCTACACAATCACTTATTTAACCAATAATGCAGAATTGGAGAGTCTATCTCATATAATCTCTAAACTATGTCTAGTGCTAGTGCTGAGGATGGTCATTTATTATTGTATAATGTTATAATAAGAATTATTATTATCATCATTATTATTATTATTATTATTATTATTATTATTATTGTTATTATTGTTATTATTATTAAGTAGAAGCTAAAGCATAACAAAGGTTAGGGTACCATCATAAAAAAATAATAATTGAGCTGGGATTTTCGGTTAGACTTTGAGTGAGACTGAATTAGTTTGAATATGTCAATAGAGAGTTACTGTTATTGTTGCTTCAGATTAAAAATCTAAAGTCTGATAACAGAAGAAAGCTCAACAGGGTGAACTAATCGACTAATCATGTTACTGGGGACGGGCATCTGTAAGCGCGTAGTTGGTTATCAGTGAAAACAAACTCAGCCAGCACTAATAAATTAAACTTTTCCCGTAGACGATGAGAAGACAAGCTTAAAGATCCTGTTAGGACACCAGCGTTGTTACACAAAGTGTCTATAAAGGTTTCAAATCAACACCGTGTAGACTTGCCACTGTTGAAATACACTTATTCAAATCCTTTTCTGAAAACCTGCGAAGGATTTGTGGGAGAATATCTCAGAAATAAAAGAGGAAACTGGGCATAACTCCGCCCCTTTCAGTATTTGGTTTCTGACCCAGGCTCTGTGCCGTCTCCCCCCAGATATTCTGTTATAGCGTAATAGGACTTCTGGAGCCAAGATTACTGTTGTTATAACATTCATATTGTTTCATGACATACATTAAGTGTGTGTGTGTGTGTGTGTGTGTGTGTGTGTGTGTTTGTGTGTGTGTGCGTGCATGTGCGTGCATGTACCCGTGTGTGTAGACACACTGAGCCAGGTTCAGGGGCCTCTACGCCAGACCTGGACCCCTTCAGCCCGGTGGACAGGAAGAAAGCCCTGCGAGGACGCACGTTTGTTCCTGACATCCAGGAGATCCGCGTTAGGTAGGCGATGATGATCACATGGTTTAATATAGACCTCAGCAGGTAGGGGAGGATGATCATATGGTTTCATATAGACCTCAGCAGGTAGGGGCGGATGATCATATGGTTTCATATTGACCTCAGCTGCCTGCACACCTTCATACTCCAAATTCGAACCGATTACAGATATCATAAAACCTTTGAATCCAATCTATGAATCAATCAGTTCATAGATTTCCGGGAGTTTCCTGAGGTCAGCAAACACATAGCGTGCAAGTGTAAACGTAAAGCATCCGCTTTCATTCTGCTCCCATGTTAATCGACAACTTTACAGTTGTTCTCCCGTCCCAAATATAGATTTTTAGTTTTGCATGTAAACACCAACTTTTTGCGACTGATGCATTTCTGTTACTGTCACACTGTTTTTTCAGTATTTTTACTAAAAAAATCCCCTCCACACCTACCACAGCCCCATCGTGTCCAAGAAGGGCTACCTCCACTTCCTGGAGCCCCACTCCAGTGGCTGGGTGAAGCGCTACGTGGCGGTCCGCCGGCCCTACGTCTACCTGTACCGCAGCGAGAGGGACAGCGTGGAGCGGGCTGTCATCAACCTGTCGTCGGCGCAGGTGGAATACAGCGAGGACAAGCAGACTCTGCTGCGGGTACGGACAAACATGGAGACACACGCATGCACGTTTTTTTTCATATATATATATATATATATATATATATATATATATATATATATATGCTTGGTAGACAGGAGCTACCCCACTGAGGGACTAGTGAGCCATTAGGGATCATTCTAATGGCTTTCCAGCCCCACCCACCGGGTAGTCTAACTGCTTAAAGGTACAAGACAAGGGTAAGACACAGGAGCGAGTCCAGCACCTTTGGATTAGCCGGGCCCCTGTATCCTCTGCTCGTGAGAGAAAAAATTCCCCGGGGGAAGTCCACACAGACACGGCAGCAAACAGACACCCAATAGTCTGGGTGTTTGTTTGTATTTTGTCTGTTTCACTCCTGTGAGTTGAGAATATGAACTGGTTTTTCAGACTCCCAACACGTTTGCGGTGTGCACAGAACATCGCGGGATACTGCTCCAGGCTAGCAACGACAAGGAGATGCACGACTGGCTGTATGCCTTTAACCCTTTGCTGGCCGGCACCATCAGGTGAGTTCACCGATCAGTGGATTCATTCACCCTCGCTAATATGCAAATGCATTTCTTACAAAATCATGAGTGCATTAATTTCTTAATTTCTTTCCTGTTTGTAAAGGTTGGTTAAGAAGTCCTATTCTATGATTTTTAAAGCAATGTTTATAATGTATTTATTGAATTTATAATGGAAACATCCTTTGTAAAACAGGACGTTGCCTTAGCTTGGAATAGCTGTTTAAGGGGAGTCACTCTCTCATACACAATACCTTATTCTCGATATCTCCCCCTTTTTTAAAAATGTTTTTCTTCCTCTACAGGTCTAAGCTGTCTAGGAGGAAGTCTGTCCAGTCGGCTATCATGTGAGACGGACAAAACTACAACAACAACACAACAAAACAAGCTTATTTTACCTTCTGACCACCATGTACATAGTTCATATAAACAAACGTATTCATAGCCCGTTCAGATAATGCTCGATGTAATGTCGCCCCCCCCCACCCTGTCATAAACAATTCTCCAGCACACACCTGAAAACATGAATTATCCCAAAATGGCCGCCTTTTTTACTCATTTATTTATTTGTATTTGTTGCTGCCTTAGCGAGCCCTGCACGGTTTGTTTCCCGCTGCCCTAACCCTAACCCTGCCCTATAGAGATAAGAGGATAGACACCTCATACTATTCCCCTATTCATGACATTATCTTATACTGGGTATTAAAACTAGTTGTAGGTAGTGTTCATGTACATGTAGTAGTCCATAGTACATCTATCATTATCTAGTCATGGCTATTTCCCTGTAGAAACCACACCAGCCCAATCCTACCCCTGAGATATTTATAAAATAAAATACCCTTCCCCAAATATTTAATGTACATATATATCCATCCTCATGCTAAAACAACGTCTGTGTTTCTCCATGAATATCGTCAGACAAGGAAGAAAGTAATACTTAAAACTATCCACCCTTTTGATATAGTCTTTACCCTAGATAGGCCAGTGTTCATCTCTGTGGGTTTAGTGAAGTGCGGAGACAATAGCATTCCCTGCAGTGCATCCAGTTTATCCCCTGTTGAAGCCGCGTAGACATTACCTCAGTTTAGAATAGCCTGAGCTCCACAGCTCAGTAGTAGCAGACTACAGTTGTAGATTACACACACACATTACACGCACACACATGCACACACACGCACACACACACACACACACACACACACACGTAGAGAGAGAGCCTTTGCAATCAATCGGCGTTCGAATAGTAGAGAGAAATACATAATTTATTGAGGAAGAGGGCAGGGTTTAATTTATGTTGAGATATGATGTATCTGTGTTTTCCCAACAGTTTTTTTTCTCCTTTTAAATGAAAAAAAGTTGTGGACGGTGGCCATAAACAAGTAATCCATCAACTGTGAAGGTCGCACCTTGGACTTGCTTTTGCCTAGTGTTTTGTATTAACACCTTTTTGGACTACGTTCATTTGCGTTTTATGCACTGTAATGTATTATTGGCGGGGTCCGTGGACCCATTTTTATTTTTTTGCATGGCACTTTATTCTATTGAGTTAATGTGTTTTATCATTTACTCGGTTGTTTCTTTGAACCAAAGCACTGCAATCTTTCATTTAATGTTTGAGCTCATAAGAACATAATCTGAAACCATGTTATCCAACCATGTTATATGCAGTGGAAAATATATAACAATAATAATGTATTGATGTCTGCAAAGATACCAGATCGAGGTTTTAAATGAAATACACTTTAGTGGCTACATTCGAAAAGATGCTAACACTTAGGTACACCCAAAGCTAATAGATGCTAATAGACAAAAAAAAGTGGTAATGGACAATGGCAATGGACCTACAATGTGTTCAAGCAGAATTAATAGTACCTTCTCTGTGTACCACACAGTGCCTCCCTTTCTCCACCTCCTATATTTATTTTATTTTTTTTCATTCTGCACATGAGATCAAACATTTATCTTTATCAGATCACGTGGATGTTTTCCTATTCATGATCTGTATCAGTGTGTTTTGGTGGGGAGATATAACCCAAGATGCTTTAGAGTAGTTCGGTATGGCCTGTAACCACGGATACAGTAGCTGTTTTCATGTTGTGTAACTTGTGCACTTAATCCCTCCCCTACTTTTGTTTTGAACTGTAGTTACTAGTCGTCTTGGACACCTGGTGCTTGTATCCTAAACAACCATACAGTATCAATAGCTTGGTGTGAGAAATTTCATGTCCAGGTGTCGATCACTATGGTATTTATTAGGATATCTACTGTTGTATTCTGAATGTTAATTATGCTTAAAATGAATAATATACATAATACCAAACCCTTACCACGAAGATCAAAAAGCCTTTAAATGGTAATAATCGTATCAAACCATGTGTCAGCAGTACAAAGGCATTGGTCAGACAAAGATGGCGGTCACTCTTTCCCATGGTGTGTTTGAGCGGTCTCGGTTTTGGCATAGACGCGTGCTTGATCAGCCGGTAGAAAGGTAAGCCTCAGGCCAGCCAACCTGTTTGAGCATCAAAACCTCGATGGGAGACGAAATGTACAATGTACTAGAATACCAGACCCAGCCTTAACCATAGTTCAAAATTATTCACAATTAAAATGGCCAGTTGTGAAATTAATTTGATCCACAATAATTGTCCTTTCTTTTGTAATGAATCCTTGCCAATGAAGTCTTCTTAGTCATCTTAGTGTACTGAACTTGTATAACATGGTTCATTGCTCTTGGTATCTTAGATGTAATACAAAACAATATCTTAATATCTTAAGCCCTTTGGAACAGAGGACAAGTACTAGACCTTAATGATGAAGGATGTGAACATTGTTTGGCATGTATTAAACATGCTATAATCATCATATTGAAACATTTCCACCAACATTATTCTCCTGATGTTAAAACTGTAGCGTTGTTACTAAGCAGCAGAAACTATCGTTATCACATTATATCTCCACTGAGCTTCACCTTACAGTCAAAACGAACGCTTTCCCTGAGTTATTTTTCTATTTGTCTATCAACTTGTGGAAACTCGGAAGAAAATGAAAAAGTGACTTGTTTAAAAGCAGTTTATTTGTGCACCGTGGTTGATATTTGTCTAGCGATAAATTACTTGATGCTTTTTGTATTTGAAAGGCTTTTAAAAAAGAAAAGAACGACCATTGTGGATCCAAGCATGTGGACCCGTTTCTCTTGCTACACGTCCCTTTTGCCTCTGTCCCTCTACCCTGCCTTTACTGTCCCTCTACCCTGCCTTTACTGTCCCTCTACCCTGCCTTTACTGTCCCTCTACCCTGCCTTTACTGTCCCTCTACCCTGCCTTTACTGTCCCTCCTCTCTTATCTGCTTGGATAACTTGCTTAATGCTTGCTGGTGACGCTATCCACCCTCCCCTCCCCTCCCCTCCCCTCCCCCTCCCCCCCCCGCCATACATCCCATCATTCAAAGTGCTGCTTGTAAACTACTGCTCTCTCCACCAATACCTTGTGATGATGACTTACTGGAAAATCCTTCTTCTTGGCTTTGTCTTGCATATGAAACCAAAACTGCTGTGTCAGGTCCTATCACACACACACGCACACACACATGCCCACACAGATGATATTATTAAGTCTCTTTCTCTACTGTATCTCTATCTCTCTCTCTTTCTATCTCCTTATTGATACCCATGATGAGTAAGAAACCAGCCTGTTTAATGTGTCAAATGTCCTCACAGTGCTGGAAGGCTGAGCTCAGGTGGGACGTGCACGTTTCAGGGTTGGCACAGAGGGGGTGGATAGCGGAGGATCTGATGGGGGAGGCGGGTCAGTGGGCCCCTCTGATGGGGGAGGCGGGTCAGTGGGCCCTCTGACGGGGGAGGCGGGTCAGTGGGCCCTCTGACGGGGGAGGCGGGTCAGTGGGCCCTCTGACGGGGGTGGCGGGTCAGTGGGCCCTCGCCGCCGAGACCGAGGAGAAGGATGAGGGAGGGATCCTTGGTCTCGGTGCTCATGTTCATGTGTGAGTGTTCAGGAGTTCTCTGCTGGTGTCTTATTCTCATGTTTGTGGACCAGTAATACAAAAATAAATTGTTGGAAAAATTTAAATCAAGCAAAATAAATGTGTTCAAAAACTTGCAACATTTCCATGTCGTGTGTGTTTCGTTTTTCTGTTCTGCCATGGCAGATCTGTTGATGACTCCTCAACTAACCCCCTGACTGTACCCTGAGGATATAGGGACCTGTTTCACCCTCTCTCCCTTTTCTTTATTTATCTCTCCTCTCTCATAACCTTGACCCCCCCTGTTGCTCTCTATCATAATAATATGCTTTTGTTATCATAATATGTTAGCATAACAATATGTTATCATAATAATATGTTACCATAATTGTGGCAGGGTTGGCCCTCACCACACGCCACCTAAGTGGCTTCTCTTGGAGCCCTCCGACACAGGACACGGGTAGATGTTCAAGATGTTTATTTGGAGTTTAAGGCTGATGGTATTTGCCGAGCTGGTGGTACAAACTGTCATGACTGTAGCTCCTCCTCGAGTGTGTGTGTTGATGGCTGGTTTATCCTGGGTGCCATGATTGCTCTGCACCACAGGTGTGCAGCCCCACCCAGCCAGAGACCAATCAGTCTGACTGGTGAGGCTGTAAACCAGCCATCAACAACACACACTCCACATACACCCTCCACAATAATATAATGTTATCATAATAATATGTTATCATAATATAATGTTATCATAATAATATGTTATCATAATAATATGTTATCATAATGTTATAACAATATGTTATCATAATATAATGTTATCATAACAATATGTTATCATAATATAATGTTATCATAATATAATATGTTATAATAATATGTTATCATAATAAAGTTATCATAACAATATGTTATCATAATATAATGTTATCATAATATAATGTTATCATAACAATATGGTATCATAATAATAGGTTATCGTAATAATATGTTATAACAATATGTTATTATAACAATATGTTATCATAATATGTTATCATAATATAATGCTATCATAATAATATGTTATCATAATAATGCTATCATAATATAATGTTATCATAACAATATGTTATCATAATATAATGTTATCATAACAATATATTATCATAATAAGTTATCATAATAATGTTATCATAACAATATGTTATCATAATATAATGTTATCATAATGTAATGTTATCATTATAACATAATAATATATTACCATTACAATAACATGCTACCATGAACACATGTTTTTACATTCAGAAATACATCCTCTCTCTCTGTCTCTCTGTCTCTCTCTCTCTCTCTCTCTCTGTCTCTCTCTCTCTTTCTCTCTCCAGAGCGTCCTGAGGTGTCTCTCCTCCAGAGGACACCCTCCTCCCCAGTGGTGTGCCATGCTACAGGCTTCTACCCTGACAGGGTGGTGGTGTTCTGGAGGAGAGACGGCCAGAAGCATCATGAGCATGTGGACCAGGGGGAGGTCCTCCCCAACCCCGACGGGACCTTCCAGGTCAGCGTGGACCTGGACCTGGTGTCGGTCCCACAGGAGGACTGGCGGAGGTACGAGTGTGTGGTCCAGCTGAAAGGAATCGAGGACATCTCCACCTGACTGGACCCGGCCCTCATCAGGACCAACTGGGGACGGGATGGAGTTAGGAACACATGACTCACCACCTCCACCTGACCTCAGCACAACCACTGCTCTACCTGGACACACCTGAAGCTACTTGGTAAACTCACAGCTCTCAGGAAGCACTCACTTCAGCGGACCACGTTGGATTGTGGGTGAATGAGTCGTACTGATAAGACAAGGCTAGGATCAGTGTCAGTGGTAGGTCACATGACCCTGAGCGCCACAACATTCTGAATAGCTGTGCATACGTTGTGTTGGTCATGTATGTAGCAGCATGTGTCTACTGAGCTGCAGATATGTGGTGAAGTGATGGAAGGACTGTCCAAAACGTGCTATTGTGACTCACCTGATTTTCTTTTCTTGATTTACCTGAAGGGCTAATCAAGATCATCATCGCTGTTCTCGCTGCTGCTGCTGCTGTTGCTGGAGTCTTTGTGTACAAGAAGAGGAACGGTGAGTGAATCAAACTAGAATCTGATTGGTGGACATATAACAACATTAGGATATTTATCACTGTTATAATTTCTCTTGATCCTTAGGTTCAGCCAAGCAGTGACTAGCTGGTGAATTACATGTGTTTTTACTGCAGTCCTGCTCTTATGATTAACAACACTACTACTCTGTTGATCTAGATACATGTAGCTCACTGGACTATACAGCTCTGTTGATCTAGAATCTAGATCAACAGAGCTGTATAGTCCAGTGAGCTACATGTATCTAGATTCTAGATACATGTAGCTCACTGGACTATACAGCTCTGTTGATCTAGATACATGTAGCTCACTGGACTATACAGCTCTTTTGATCTAGATACATGTAGCTCACTGGACTATACAGCTCTGTTGATCTAGATAACTTCATGACTTCTCCTCCTCACGTTCTGCTACTTACCAGGTTCTCACAGCAGCTCTGGGAACAGTGAGGAACAGAATCCAGCTCCTGAGGCCCAACCTCTGACCACAGTCAGTATTTTGTGACATCACAACATTTAAAGGATGGGTAGGAGGGTGATAATATCTTTACAGTACATTACTGCTGTATATCATCACAGTAATATATTTACAGTATATCATCACAGTAATAGTAATATTTTAACAATATTTAATCATAGTAATATATTAACAGTAATATTTTAACAGGAAGTAATAGTAATATTTTAATAATACTTCACCACAGTAATATATTTACAGTATATCATCACAGTAATAATAATATTTTAACAATATTTCATCATAGTAGTATATTAACAGTAATATTTTTGCTAAATTACAATAACATTCATACATACTTTTATTTTGAAAGCAACCATCAATCCGTAAGAAAAGGGTAAATAGAGTAAATGATTGTATACTTTAAATATATTACAGTAATAATTAACAGGAAAAGAACTCTTAATAATAATACTATTAAATGGTGACTTGGATAATTTCTATCTGGGATCGCTGTTCTTGTGATTGATTTGATGAACTCCCAACAACCTCCAATCTGTCGCTGCCCCTTGGAAACCATGGCAACACGATGTCGCCTGTGGCCATTTTGGTTCGCTTCCCGCAGCTTCACCTTATAACATTTTAATATTATATTGTTTTATAATATTTAAAATGTTTGAAATAATGTTTAAAGATTCTGAATCGAGATGTTGGACAGAGACTCTGGGTGCATTTCAAACTGAGATTTAGTCAAGTTTTAATACAATAATGGATTAATTGAATGTGTTTTCTGGGAAATATATTATTTTACAGTTCTGCCAGCTAGAGAAATGCATTACTGCATAGGCTGCCTAAATAAAGCTTGGTTTAATGGTCTTTGTTGTACACACTTGTATGTATGTATGTATGTATGTATGTATGTATGTATGTATGTATGTATGTATGTATGTATGTATGTACAGTAGGCCCTATGTATGTACAGTATGTGCCAGTGTGAGTGCTCTCATTGGAAACGCGACTCACTTACGCCTGTTACCCACTGCATGCGTCCGTCAACGCATCCCATTGACTTCGCCGCTTGCCCACTGCATGCGTCCGTCAACGGACGACGGAAGGCGTGTCTGACGGATGGGGGCGTCGATCTGATTGGCTGACGGATCCGTCCCGGCCTGAAAAGTTAAAATGTTCTCAACTTCTCAACGCAACGGACGGAGCCGACTTGACGGACGGAGCCACAATGCATTGCGGCTCCGCCCCATTCAAAGTCAATGGGATGCGTTGACGGACGCATGCAGTGGGTAACGCCTCTTGCCCACTGGATGCGTTCGTCAACGCATCCCATTGACTTTGAATGGGGCTGAGCCGCAATGCTATGGAGTCAGAATAGTGTCATCATTCAAACCTGAAAAAAAAGGTTTCAAAGGCTTGTAAGTCTGTGTTTGAAATCTCAACACCTTATAAAAAAGGTTTTGCACCACTGAAAAAAGAGATTATAGCCTGAAAAAAAAAAGTCAAACATCTGCAAACATGATTTTGTGTTCTATTTTATCTTCTTCATCATTTTCACCAACACATTTTCAAAGCTAAAATGTTTTCACAAACACATTTTCAAAGTTTAAAAATGTTCACCAGCGCATTTGCAGAGTTTCAAATCTGACACTGTTCTAACAGTGTATTACTTTGTTTCCCGGTTTTGAAACCTTGTAAATGGGATTCTGCAAACAGCTGTTCAAACATTGAGAAATACGTTTTGAAAGGTTGAATATCTATTTTTAAAAACTTGTAAAGGTGTAAATTTACACCATTGCAATGTATTTTTTCAGAACTTAATTTTCAGCACTGACTTTTCAGAGATTTGACCACACGGGCGCAAGCTTGCGAGTCACGTGATTATTGACACTGTTCTGACGCCGTTCGTTTTGAAACTCCTTTAGCGTCAAAGCTCTGAAAACGTGGTTCTGAAAAAAAGGAAAAAAAAACCTTCCTGGGGGCGGGACCATCTTGCTCTAAACCTATTGGTTGCTCTCTGCTGAGGCACAGTCCAATCACATGCGCCGTTGACCGGGCTGTGCGGGATTGACAGTGCTCTGCCGATGACTAACAAGCGACTTGCGTGGTTGATTTTGTTGTCTATTTTCTGGAACCATGGCTGGTAGACAGGCGAGCAATTTCATTCTGTATTGTTTGCGTTCTAACCACCCGCGAGCCTCCTGCGGCTCGCCAAGCTGTAATTTGCAACACGTTCTCATCGCAACTCGTAATATACCGACGGTTTATCACGCCCCTAGACGTGATACTGACGCAAAATGTACCCTCCCGCGTCTGTGTGAAACGATCTGTGTGAAACAATCTCATAAACCCGTTCGCGGTGGTAAGAGACGAGCAGAGTCTACAGCGTCCGCTCGCAGAACAGAGTCTACAGCGTCCGCAGTCTACTGTGAAACAATTCACTCCATAAAGGATTATGGTTAGGGTTATGGTTAGCGTAATCTATCACCGTGACCGGGGTATTATTGGAGTGAATGGACTCTGTAGACTCTGCTGGTCTCTTACCACCGCGAACGGGTTTATGAGAACCCCCAGATTGTTTCACGATCTGGTAGAGTCTTTGCCAGCTTCAAAGCAATGAATAACCTACATCAGCGGGTGCTGTGTATGGATCACAAGTTCCGAGTATGTTTATCTTCTCTTCATATCTAATTTTAACATTTTGTGACAAATGGTCTAAATAGTTGATTTATTTAAGTATCGGAAATCTGCAAGGCTGCAATTCCCCTGGTTGGCCGTTGTTCGTCGCCATTTTGCCAGCGTTTGTTGCCCTCCAGGTATCCATGGTAGTCACGTGTCCGCAAAGTATGACTATTATTTATGCCATGCGAGCCACAAATTAGTCTACAGCGTCCATTCACTCCAATAATAACCCGGTCACGGTGATAGATTACGCTAACCATAACCCTAACCATAATCCTTTATGGAGTGAATTGTTTCACAGTAGACTGCGGACGCTGTAGACTCTGTTCTGCGAGCGGACGCTGTAGACTCTGCTCGTCTCTTACCACCGCGAACGGGTTTATGAGATTGTTTCACACAGATCGTTTCACACAGACGCGGGAGTGTACATTTTGCGTCAGTATCACGTCTAGGGGCGTGACAAACCGTCGGTATATTACGAGTTGGGATGAGAACGTGTTGCAAATTACAGCTTGGCGAGCCGCAGGAGGCTCGCGGGTGGTTAGAACGCAAACAATACAGAATGAAATTGCTCGCCTGTCTACCAGCCATGGTTCCAGAAAATAGACAACAAAATCAACCACGCAAGTCGCTTGTTAGTCATCGGCAGAGCACTGTCAATCCCGCACAGCCCGGTCAACGGCGCATGTGATTGGACTGTGCCTCAGCAGAGAGCAACCAATAGGTTTAGAGCAAGATGGTCCCGCCCCCAGGAAGGTTTTTTTTTCCTTTTTTTCAGAACCACGTTTTCAGAGCTTTGAGCTAAAGGAGTTTCAAAACGAACGGCGTCAGAACAGTGTCAATAATCACGTGACTCGCAAGCTTGCGCCCGTGTGGTCAAATCTCTGAAAAGTCAGTGCTGAAAATTAAGTTCTGAAAAAATACATTGCAATGGTGTAAATTTACACCTTTACAAGTTTTCAAAAATAAATATTCAACCTTTCAAAACGTATTTCTCAATGTTTGAACAGCTGTTTGCAGAATCCCATTTACAAGGTTTCGAAACCGGGAAACAAAGTAATACACTGTTAGAACAGTGTCAGATTTGAAACTCTGCAAATGCGCTGGTGAACATTTTTAAACTTTGAAAATGTGTTTGTGAAAACATTTTAGCTTTGAAAATGTGTTGGTTAAAATGATGAAGAAGATAAAATAGAACACAAAATCATGTTTGCAGATGTTTGACTTTTTTTTTTCAGGCTATAATCTCTTTTTTCAGTGGTGCAAAACCTTTTTTACAAGGTGTTGAGTTTTCAAACACAGACTTACAAGCCTTTGAAACCTTTTTTTTCAGGTTTGAATGATGACACTATTCTGACTCCATACAATGCATTGTGGCTCCGTCAGTCAAGTCGGCTCCGTTCGTTGCGTTGAAAAGTTGAGAAAATTTTATCTTTTCTGGCCACGACGGATCCGTCAGCCAATCAGATCACATTATGCAAATATATGTCCTGTGACGCTACTTGGACTCTGCCCAATGAAATCACCTTGGTGGTACAACCCGGGAAAGCACATCTGTTATGTCAGACGGCCGGCAGCGGGAACATTTAAACCTTATTAAAAATGGAGGACAAGTTGATAGTGGCGGTGGAAAAGCACTCTTCTTGCTACGACGGGATCCATCTTGCAATAGAAAAGAGCAATAACAAATTGCAGGAAGAACGCGGCTTTGTTGTTGCGGGAAGCGATTTGATTGGCTGCTGGCTGCGTCTGGCTCCGTCGGCAAATTCCACGCCCCCCTCCGTCAGACACGCCTTCCGTCTTCCGTTGACGGTTGAATGTTAATGTTAATAAGCATCTTGTAAGGACTTACAAGGGCCTTATTACCTATTAATTAATGTTATTACAAGGACCTTAATATAAAGCGTTACCAATTTATCATATATGCTAGTTAAAATAGACAACTTACAACATGATGTTTGTATAGCTGATTTATGTAGTTTGGTAATTTTTTTTATTTTGGTGATCCTGCCTGCTATAACCAGTTTCTTTACAATGTCTACAGAATTTTGACGATTCAGCCGTCAATGTGGAAGAACAGCTGGCAGCAGAGACGATGGCTCTGTACCTTGTGCGTGATGAAGATGGACAAGTCAGGGATGTAGGGATCGTCATTGAGGGTTCCATAGTACTCAACCACCTTGGGGATCTCAGCAGAGCCTGCTGCTACTTGCTTGGACTAACTTATGCCTTGGACCTCAAATACCCCAAAACTGTGAAATACATTTTTGAAGTATTTCAAAAGATGCTCGTTGAAGTGGATGCTGGAAACCTGTCAACAAAGGTGCAACGACTGAAAAACTATGTAATGATATAGTTGTCTGTGGGGTAGATGAGCACAGATGAGACTCATACCCAACTGAACCATCCGTGTAAGGCAAAAAACGGACTGTACCCTCGGTAATTAGTGAGGTTCTTCTTAATTTCATCAAACCACCTCCAGGTGTTGTCTGACTGATTGCATGATCTGATTTTTTTTTTATTGTACATATGCGTTTTATTTTTTTCTTTGATCATTCCTGTGAGGCATGAGGCATCCAATTTTTGAGTTTCAAGTCAAAAGTTTCGAGGCAGTTTTTTATCAGAAGTGACTTAAATGTTGTACTTCTAAAGGAGAAAGTAGTTTTTGTATTTTCAGTTTGGAGTATCTGTAATTATGAGAAATGCAGGTGTTTAAAAAAGCATAAGAGATGACCAATGTATTGTCACATCTACATGTGAAGCCAAATATGCTGTGGAGATGATTTTGCCCTTGTGTCACAGTTTGTGATAGGCCCAGCTACTAGTCATCAATGTGTTTAGTGTGATGATTACTGCTTGGATTAATATGCCTCTTTAATATGTATCTTTTTCTTTCATGGCCATTTGGCAGAAGCATTTTAGTTCAGAGGCATTTGAGCTTGGGGCTGAATTGCCTTTCCTGTAACAGCTTCAAATGTGCTGCTGTAGGTTGTCCACATAACTTGAGTGGTAAGACAGACGGATATGTTGATGAGTTAAATGTTAGTTGGTGATGGTTCAGATGAAAAAACTGTTGAACCCCTCTGTTGTTGTGATACAGCTCCAGTTCTTGTGGAGAAGTTGCCAAGCCGAGTATTTTAAAAATTCCTTATTGAAATGCACTTTTATGTATTAGGTTTGTGCATATACTGGAAAAAAATGTAATTTTCTGTGGGAAAAATGTTTTAAAATAAAGTTTAATGTTTTGTGAGATCCAGGTCATATTTGTATATAGTACTGAATATCCTCAAATCAAATACAGCATGAAGTGAATTAAGTATAATAAAAATCAGGTTAGTACAACACATTTTTTTAGTAAGTAATTAGCAAATTTCCAATTATCTCCTTCAAATGTTTTCAATTATATTTACTCAGTTTCCTTAGTGCTTTCTACCCATGTTTTCTATATGGTTTACACAGTATTTCAGTTACATTTACTCAATTTATGTGGTATGTGACTATGTGTGCCAAGTCAAATCATTCAGACGTAACTGAAAATATTACTTAGATTTACTCATTACTCATGTTTTGTTTTAACAGATTTGAGAGCTTTCAAATCAACTCAATATGTTTGAGTGTAAAAATGTTTCACTGATTGAATTAAGTACTATGCAGTATTATTTTTTAGAGTGTATACAATTCATACGGTGGCATAATGTTTGACCTTTTCCTATCACTCATCCCATCTTTGTCCCATCTCCATTTTCTTCTTTCTTTGTGCTCCTCCACATCCTCCTCTTGTTTTCCTCTTTATGGTCCAGATAATGAACATCCACAACCAGTTCTGCTGGCTGCTGGAAAAGGTTCCTCGTTTCAAGGTCATTCAGGGCGGCTTCAGCACCTTCCAGCAGTTCCTGGATAACCGGCTGTACACTCGACGGGGCATTCTGCGCTACGAGAAGATATTTGGGGCCGGCTACATCAGCACAGGAGGGCTCACCACAACTGAGGTAATCTTAACCAAACGAAAACACGTGTTATCTCCTGCACCCAACTATCTCCAGTGTAGTTATCGAAGTTCACGCCCACAGTGCACTAAGGGTATGCTTAAAACAAAATAGACGTAGGCTGTCCAACTGCTGTCAAATAAGACAATATAGTGTTCAATATAGTCACAGTGAATATATATAGTAATTATTTTTGATATATTAAAACCTGTTGCACAGTCAACTTAATAAAAAAGTTGGTTGTAATCTGCAACCTCACCACTGCCACTAAATTTTACACATTGTACCTTTAAACTGGAACACATTTGGGTCTATGTGCAATGAACCAGTCCTACCTGCTTGTCAATGTATATGAGTCAACATGATAAAATGTTATCCACTGTAACTGCTCTTGATGGATTTAGAGCTCAAGGATTCTGTATTGGTTTGAACAGGAGTTTGTGGACCTGTTAAACTTGAAACCTGGCCAGAAGGTTCTTGACGTTGGTTGTGGCATTGGTGGGGGAAACTTCTACATGGCAAAGGTACGTTGTCTAGCAACACATCACATCATTGTTTCATATGAGAATAAATATGATTTAGGTATAATTATACACCCTAAAATGCTTCACCCTAAAGTACAACATATATGGCCTGCAATCAATACCCTTTTCTATCCCTTGTCATTATTAATATTCATTTTAGTGATGTTTATTGTATAACCGAAACAACAAAGTTCCTCTCCAGCTTGATTAAGAAATGTTCAAGTATCGAGATTACTTTCACATATCTAAAAATATTGTGTGGATAAATACGACAACGACAAGAGATTACAAGATTAGCTCTCTGGTGGTTATGATTATTGTCTGTGTGGTTTTTAGACGTTTGGGGTGGAGGTGCTAGGATTGGACCTGTCATAAAACATGGTAGAAATCGCTATGGAGAGGGCAATCGATGAGAAGCTGCCAATGGTGAGTCATGCTGTGGTCAGAGGTAAATATAGGGTATTATATACATCGCATACAACACATACACCACCTATTATTATGAATAGCCAGAATGTTACACTTACCTTATTAAATTGAATTCATAAGAAGACCACAACACTAACCCAAAAAACAGGATTGGTGATTCCTGATGTTTTGTATTTCTACATTGTACAAATATAGTCAAAAAGCTTTCAACAAGTATAATACAACATAATGTATTCATGCCACTTTACATAATTCCCTGCTGGAAAATACTCATTTCGATATGACGAGTTAAATGTTGATTAATTACAGTAGTTGTATGCTTACTTTTCCGTTAATCTATGATTGAGTCATAGAAACATACCTTAACCCTCTGTGGGATTGTTTTGAATTTGGTTAACCATAAATTAATGAATGTTTCGGATGCGGGACCTCAACATGAGGCTATGTTTAGGTTGAGGATTGTTGGTTTGATATACACTCACCGGCCACTTTATTAGGTACACCTTGCTAGTACCGGGTTGGACCCCCTTTTGCCTTCAGAACTGCCTTAATCCTTCGTGGCACAGATTCAACAAGGTACTGGAAACATTCCTCAGAGAGTTTGGTCCATATTGACATGATAGCATCACGCAGTTGCTGCAGATTTGTCGGCTGCACATCCATGATGCGAATCTCCCGTTCCACCACATCCCAAAGGTGCTCTATTGGAGATCTGGTGACTGTGGAGGCCATTTGAGTACAGTGAACTCATTGTCATGTTCAAGAAACCAGTCTGAGATGATTCGCGCTTTATGACATGGCGCGTTATCCTGCTGGAAGTAGCCATCAGAAGATGGGTACACTGTGGTCATAAAGGGATGGACATGGTCAGCAACAATACTCAGGTAGTCTGTGGCTTTGACACGATGCTCAATTGGTACTAATAAGCCCAAAGTGTGCCAGGAAAATATCCCCCACACCATTACACCACCACCACCAGCCTGAACCGTTGATACAAGGCAGGATGGATCCATGCTTTCATGTTGTTGACGCCAAATTCTGACCCTACCATCCGAATGTCGCAGCAGAAATCGAGACTCATCAGACCAGGCAACGTTTTTCCAATCTTCGATTGTCCAATTTTGGTGAGCCTGTGCGAATTGTAGCCTCAGTTTCCTGTTCTTAGCTGACAGGAGTGGCACCCGGTGTGGTCTTCTGCTGCTGTAGCCCATCCGCCTCAAGGTTCGACGTGTTGTGCGTTCAGAGATGCTCTTCTGCATACCTCTGTTGTAACGAGTGGTTATTTGAGTTACAGTTGCCTTTCTATCAGCTCGAACCAGTCTGGCCATTCTCCTCTGACCTCTAGCATCAACAAGGCATTTGCGCCCACAGAACTGCCGCTCACTGGATATTTTCTCTTTTTCGGACCATTCTCTGTAAACCCTAGAGATGGTTGTGTGTGAAAATCCCAGTAGATCAGCAGTCTCTGAAATACTCAGACCAGCCCGTCTGGCACCAACAACCATGCCACGTTCAAAGTCACTTAAATCACCTTTCTTCCCCATTCTGATGCTCGGTTTGAACTGCAGCAGATCGTCCTGACCATGTCTACATGCCTAAATGCATTGAGTTGCTGCCATGAGATTGGCTGATTAGAAATTTGCGTTAACGAGCAGTTGGACAGGTGTACCTAATAAAGTGGCCGGTGAGTGTATATGCATTATATAAGTAATATTAACCCCTCCCGTGCTTCAGGTCCACTTTGAGGTGGCTGACGCCACCAAGCGCTCCTTCGAAGAGGGGTCCTTTGACGTCATCTACAGCAGAGACACCATCCTCCACATAGACGACAAGCTGGCCCTCTTCAAACGCTTCCATGTGAGTCTCCCCCCCCCCCCCCCCTGACCGCCGATCACCCCTAATATAATATCCACATGCCTTTAACTTAGCCTATTAGTATGTTCTTGAGCTTCTACGACCTGCCCAAATATGGCAATAAGCTGCATGCATTCAAATGGGTTTTTTCCAGCCACTGCAGCCAATTAAAGCCCTTCATTCATTCCTCTGTTTGACCTCATTACACACTCTCGATTCCTCCTTGTCCAGTCGAGGCTGAGGCCGGGAGGCCAGCTGCTGATCAGTGACTACTGCTGCGGGGAGAAACCCTGGACCCCGTCCTTCCAGGAATACGTCCAACAGAGGGGCTACATCCTCTACACAGTCAAGCAGTACGGCGAGGTAGACACCACGCTGGATACATAGGTGTCCTTTCCTTTATCCTTTATTTTTCTGTTACAATTGCTCTGCTCAAAATCATAGAAAAAATGTTGACATGAATACATTTCGGGAACAATATGAAACACAAAAGTATGGTATGGCAATCTGTTTAAAAAAAATTGTCAAGAAATAAAATGGGCATATAAAAAATGTGCATCTATACACAACACGTACACATCTACATAAGTGATGTTATATGCTATTTTCCAACTAACGGCTAATGGCTAGTCCCGTCTATGTACGTTTCTTCATGATGTATTTGTATTTGTATGACTCACTGTGTGTCCAACCTGCCTCCATAGGTTATTGAGGAGGCTGGTTTCTGCAGCGTGCGGGCGGAGGACAGGACTACCCAGTTCATCCGGGCAATCCAGACAGAGCTGGAGAGAGCGGACGCCATTAAAGGAGAATTCATTAAGGTTAGCCACTTGCCAGAGGAAATTGGCCAATTCCCTGCTTTTTACAGGTTGTAAATAGCAGACATTCATATTCACTAGGGATGTCCGATATTATCGGCCGATATTGGCATAAAAAATCAATATCGGAAAATATCGGTATCGGTTTTTTAACCGATACCGAAATCGATTTTGAAATAATTTCAGACATCTGTTATGTTTCAAGTGAGGACGTGGTTTGATGACATCATCAAACGCGCCGCGCCGTCTCAATAACAAGCCTGGGCATGTGCGGCCGTGTAGCGGGACGCTAGTTGTAGCTGTGGTTATGTCGGTGGTTTGGAATTATTTCAAAGTTTCTACGTTGAATAGTAAAATAGGGGTCAGCGCAACATACTAACGCATTCTGCGAAACAGTCTCATCACAACCGGTTCAGGTCCGCTGTACCGCGCTCACATTATTTTATTTATTAATCCGCACTTCCAGACCGTCACCGGGGCTTCAGAGTAATGTGTCCGAGGAGAGTAGCCCTCTCCCGGACACACACGCTAGCTTTTACCGCTGTTTTATTTTTATTTTTTATTTTTTTAATCCGCACTTCCAGACCGTCACCGGGGCTTCACACGCTAGCTTTTACCGCCGTTTTGTTTTTATTTATTAATCCACACTTCCGCTCGGCATAAAGCCTATTGCAATGAGTGTAAAGCGGAGGTTTCACGTGGCCGCATATATCGGTATCGGTATTGGTTGATATCGGTATCGGAAATTAAGAGTTGAACAATATCGGTTATCGGTTATCGGTAAAAAAGCCAATATCGGACATCCCTAATATTCACTTCACACTCCACTCACGCACACACACACACACGGATGATGGATGAATGAACAGTTAACCAGTGTTCCCTGCCCATGGGCCTGTGTGTCCTCCCTCCGGTGCAGGAGTCCTCAGAGGAGGACTACCGTGCCATTGTCAACGGCTGGAGTGACAAACTGCAGCGCTGCGACACAGGAGACCAGCGATGGGGGGTCTTCTACGCAACCAAACTGTAGCTCCCAAGTAGTACACACAAGGCCAGAGGTCTTTGTTAGAAAACGGGGTTTATTTTCCAGGTCGAACCAACCCGAGAGAATTGGGTTTAAAGAGAAAAATAATTCAAATCAATAAATACAATTGACAATATGCAAATGTCTGTTTTTTCAGCAGCACAACAGGTGTTACATTTACACCAAAAACCACTACACACACCTCACATGGTTACATGCCGCTATTCCGACATGCCGCTACTTAGACATTGACGTCTAGTGGTCGGAGTGGCGGCATTAATATTATTTTCCAAGCGTCCCACTACTGCGACAATTTTTTTTCCCCATTGTCTGAGTAGCGGCACTTTACTTTTTTTCAAACGTCCTGCCATTCCGACATGAGGCCATTAATATTTGTCATTATCATTGTACTTTAAATTAATTAATTAATGTGATTATACCCATATGTTCTGGACTTAGCATACACGCAGCTTATGCATGGGTGTGACAAATACATGGGAAAACAATTTCTAAAAAGAGCCAATCATCCAACTTCGAGGCTGCCCCTAGTTGGTAATATATAGGACTAGCCTATCCATATCAAATCCAAAAGCAACAATCTTCATAACAAAATCAGAGTATCCTTTTCAAAAAATATTATTTCGCCGTTCTTAAATTAGGCTTCCACAGCGCAAAAAAGGTAGGCCTACACCTTGAAACTTTGTTCAATCAACTTAAAGTCTGATTAAACTTCATTCAAAGGCAGTCCATAATTCTAATTAAATTGATTTCTAACGAACAAGTCCAAATTTCAGGTCCTAGAGCTTTATTCGTGCTTCTTCTTATATATTTTTAAGTAGACTGCTGGCCTGCACGCACAGAGTTTGTTTGATGCATGGAGTTTCAACCTTTTCCCCCTGAGAGCCGAATAAAAATGAGGAGAGCTCCCTGTCTTTTACATAATGTGTAGGCCTAACATTTATTCACATGGCCGGTTCAAAATCACCTAGTTTTTGACTGAAATGTGTGCCGATATCAATTATTGTGAAGAACATTGTTTGGAGTAGAGGTCTGCACTCGCGATGCAAATGGAAGCTCATTGCGGGTGCGGGCGGGATGATAGAGGTAGGCCTACATTTATTCTATATTAATAACTATTATTATTATTCTATTGCACTTTCTATGAAAAGTAGGCCTAATTGTCGTAATAGCGGTACCAAAAAAGATCGGATGCGGGCGGGATGATAGAGGTAGGCCTACATTTATTCTATATTAATAACTATTAATATTATTCTATTGCACTTTCTATGAAAAGTAGGCCTAATTGTCATATTAATAACTATTATTATTATTCTATTGCACTTTCTATGAAAAGTAGGCCTAATTGTCGTAATAGCGGTACCAAATTGTAGTAGGCCTAATTGTCGTAATAGCGGTACCAAATTGTCGTAATAGCGGTACCAAAAAAGATCGGATTAGGAGCATGTCTAAATAGAGGCATGTCGTAATGACGGGATGTCGTAATGGAGGGTTGTCGTAATAACGGGCTGTCGTAATAAAGGGCGGACCCCACCTCACATACAGTCCGCAACCCAATATTAACTTGTAAATGTACAAACTTAACTTACATATACATATTCACCACTTTACATCGTATGCAAATCACCATCACGCACCAACCATGCAATGGAATGCAACACAATACAATCGTTCACGTTCTTCATAGACATAAATAAAAGATAAACATACCTCGTCCACTGCTAACTACTTAAGGAGGGAATTTTCTTGTATGCTTCTTCCTTGTCCTTTATAGTTGTTCTACTTTAAGTGCCTTTAGCTTTTAACTTTAACTTATAGCTTATATAACGTGCTGCTTCTTTCGCGCTGTTTGGCTAGGTACGTTGCTAAAAGGTGTGGTGTAGGAAACATATGCCGGCGGCAATTAGTTCCGCTCCAATGCCATTATAAACAGTAGGAACAAACAACAAATTAAACAAACTGCCAATGTGCGGCAGTTACACTCCCACCAATCACGTGTGATTACTTAAACGTCTTAAGGACATATACTGCGTATAAATCATCAAATAAAGGTACTATCTAACTTTGGGTCACTAATAAACAGAGTGAGCTTAATACCCTGAGGTCTTCAGTCTGCTTCCAACAGTGTGACTGTCTTATGAATGGGTCTCTCGAGGTTAAGCGGCTTGGAGATGTGCCTTCCCATTCCATCCAGAGTTGAGTCGCCAATGAGCAGCTTGAGCTTCCTTACTCTCTCATCCTTCCCGGGGTAAACTTCGATAATCTTAGCTAACTTCCACTGGTTTCTCGGCGTCAACTCATTCTTTAGCAGAACGATGTCATCAACCTTTGCTTTTCTGCGGTCTTTGACCCACTTCTGTCTGTGCTGGAGATTTAAGAGATACTCCTTCTTCCATTGTGACCAGAAGTTGTTGGCTAGGAGTTGAACCCAACGCCATCTCTTGCGGCTGTAAATATCTTCCTTAACAAACCTTCCAGGAGGAGGGGATATGATCGTAGACTTCATGGTCAGTATGTGGTTCGGTGTCAAGGGCTCTGAACTAGATGAATCATTCAGGTTATCAGTAGTCAGAGGTCGACTGTTCACGATCGCCATGACTTCGTATAAGAACGTTTGTAGAGAGGAACAGTCAAGTTGTTGACTGTCTGACTGTTCTAGAATAGACGTCAAAACACTCCTGATGGTGCGGATTTGTCTTTCCCAGACACCACCCATGCTCCTCTTGATCCATCTCTCTCAATGCTTCATCAAACTCACGCCTTGCACCAATGAAGTTTGTTCCTCTATCACATCTTATTTGCCGTACCATTCCACGAATAGCGATGAAGGAGCGCAGAGCGTTAACAAACGCATCTGTGGTCATGCTATCGAGCATCTCTATGTGTACTGCTCTGGAACACATGTATAGCCTGTTACGCTTTAGCTCTTTCCTTCCTTCTTTAATGTGGAATATTCCAAAGCAGTCCATCCCGCAGTAAGTGAACGGAGGAGTAGTGTCCATCCTATCTTCTGGGAGGTCTGCCATCTTTTGTTGCTCAGTGCCTCTTCTGCCTTGCTGCATCCAAGGATCCATATGCCATTTGAGCGGAGCTTGTTCATAGTCATTCCTCGGCCCTGATGGTGCACTCTCTCGTGATAGTGCTTGACCAACAATTCTGACACATGACTGTCCTTTGGAAGAACTGCTGGATGCTTCACATGTGGATGTAGGGCAGCATGAGTTAAGCGGCCTCCCACTCTGATGATTCCTTTGTTATCCAGGAATGGAGCTTGTTCAACTTGGATTTGAGACCTATCTCCTTGTGATGCTGGAGGCACTGGAATTCTTGAGATAGGGTTGCATGTTGAAACATCTTGATTATGGTCATCTCTGCTTCTCTGCTTTCCTCTAGACTGCTGGCTTCACAGGACTTCAGCTTGAGACCTTTGACTTCCTTCGCACAGCGCTTGAGCCTGGCAATAGCTTTCACCACTCTTAACCAGTCGGAGAACTTGTGTAGGCGATCTAAAAGCGACCTCACCCCCTTTGCCTGAGTATCATGAACCTGGACCTTCTTGAGCTCTGGGTCACTAATTGAGATATCTCCCACCTTTACATATCCACTTGGTAGCTCTTTCTGCCACAGAAAGTCTGGACCAGTGAACCAGTTAGAGGCTACAAGCTGTTCTGCTGTGAGACCTCTTGAGGCGTGATCTGTGTAGCATCTCTGGATCTTCACACCAGCCAGGTTTTTCAGGTCTTTGAGCCAATATTCCCACAAGGGTCGAAGGTCATCAGGCAAGGGGTCATCCCAACTGAGCTTGTCACGACACATCTGCTGCAGTATCTGCTTTCCAATCAGGATGAAGGGTGCGACGAACCCAAGCGGGTCATATACTGAGGCAACCGTGGACAAGACTCCTCTTCGGGTAAATGGATTTTCTTTGACAAGCACCCTGAACTGGAACTGGTCAGAAGACACGCACCACTGAACACCGAGTGCTCTATCCATGTGTTGCTCTCCGAGTGCCATGTCCAAGTCCTTGGCAGCTTTAGCACATTCCTCTTTAGGAATTGTGGCTAGGACTTCCTTGCTGGTAGAGATGAACTTATGTAGCCGGAGTTTGCCTGTACTACATAGTTCTCTTGCCTCTTTCACTAGTTGGATCGCTTGCCTTTCAGATGTTACACTTGCAAACCCATCATCAACATAGAAATTCCTCAGGATGAAGCGGATGGTGTCTTCACTGAAGTGTCCACGTCCTTCAGCGGCGAGGCGTTTGAGTCCAAAGTTGGCGCAGCCAGGTGAGGAAGTTGCACCAAACAAGTGGACTTTCATCCGGTAGATGGAGGGTTCTGCTTCGAGATTTCCATTCTCCCACCATAGGAAACGTAGGTAATCTTGATCTTCTGCCTTCACGTGGAACTGGTGAAACATGCGCTCAATATCACACATGATTGCTACAGGACCTCGGCGAAACCGACAGAGGACTCCGACCACGGTGTTTGTCAACTCTGGGCCTGTCAGGAGATGATCATTTAGGCATGTCTCTTTAAATCTTGCGGAGCAGTCAAAGACGACGCACATTTTCCCAGGCTTTTGCAGATGATACACCCCATGGTGGGGAATGTACCATGCTGTGGCTTTGCTGATGTCTTCTTGTGGGACCTTTTCTGCATCTCCACGGGTTATGGTCTCGTCCATGAAGTTCTTGTAGTCTTGGTAGTACTGCCCGTTTTTTCTTCAGCTTCCTTTCTAGGCATCTGAGACGGTGGATAGCACATATCTTGTTATCTGGTAAGTTGGGTCTGTCTTTCTTGAATGGCAGTGGCATTTCATAATGACCATTCTGCTTGAGCCTGATGCCCTTTTCCATCCTTGACAGGAATCTGAGGTCTTCTTGAGATATGTTGCCGTCCTCTGAAGCTCTTTCCACAAAGTCAGATTCCAGCACCTTGATGACAGCTGCAGGTGAGACAACTTCCTGGATCTGTGTTCTACAGACGTAGTGCACTTCGCTTGCGAGATTTGAAAAGGATGGATTACCTGGTATCACTTGCTTCACGATGACCTGGTGACTCACTCAAATCGCATCTCCATAGTCAAGATTGCTGTAGCCAAATACACTCCAGCCCAAGTCCGTTCTCAGTGCAAAGGGCTGATTTTCTTCACCAGAAACCACTTGTCTTGAGACGAGTGCTTGAGGACAGTTGTAGCCAATTAGCAAGCCTATGTCGCAGCTTTGGTGCGGAGCTATCTCATCTGCAATGTGTTCGAGATGTGGCCATGCTTTCGCCGTCTCTGGTGTGGGAATATGATCTCTGTTTGCCGGTATGAATTCTCTTGTATAGGTCACTGGCAGGGGAATTATCTTGTCCGAATACATTGCTCTTACTTGCAGACCAGTCCGTTTCCTACAGGGCACAACAGTGTTTCTTGAAGCCATTGTTGAGAGCTTTAGCTGAACTGGTTCGTTCTTCGCATGTAGAGCCTTTGCAGTGTCATCCAGGAGAAATGTTGTGTCACTCTGTGTATCCAGAAGTGCATACACAAGAACTTCACGATCAGGCTCACTTGTGGCTGACACCCACACTGGGATGATGGTGGACGTATGAGTGTCTTTGACATGCGTGAGGACTCTATTGGATGTTGCTTCAAGTGAGGTTCTTGCTGCCCTATCCTGTGACCGTTCAATCTTGTGCAGCTTGTGGCTGCAGCCTTTTCGTCTGAATTTGTCGCCAACACCTTTGCTCCAGGACCTCTGTTCCTTGGATCCTTGCTCTTCTCACTTTCAACTGGTTTTAGAGCATGGAGGGATGATATCGGGTTGCAGGCGATTTTTGCTTCACGTGTAACAAACTTGACAAACTGGCTGAAGCTTGGGTACCTGCGGCTATGTTCTTCCTCTTCCATAACCTTCCCATTCCATCTTGAGCTCAGCCAGTCTGGAAGTTTAGCAAGCATCTTCTGATTCTCGTTGCAATCATTGAGTATCTCAAGACCCTCAATCTGAGACATGGCGGCTTCACAGCTGCGGAGGAAGTCAGCAAGTTCTCGGAGTTCTGAGCTTCCTTTGGAGCTTATCTTCGGCCATGAATCAAGCTTGTCTCTGAAAGCTTTGGCGATGAGGAATGGATTGCCATATCTCTCTTTTAAGATGGTCCACGCTGCGTGATAGGCGGACTCTGTGCCTAGAAGGAAATTACTCTCTATGGCCCTTTTCGCAAATCCACCCACATACCTTCGCAGGTAATATATCTTCTCTTCACCCGGTATGGTTTTCCGGTCAATCAGCGTATTAAATGAAACCTTCCAGTCGTTGAATCTGAGTGGATCGCCATTGAACGTTGATGGTTCAGGTATAGGAAGACGACGCGCGCTGATGGAGTCTGCGAACACTTTCACGAGGGCTGCAGTGGTATCTTCTTTGTTCAGAAGTGGCATAGCTTGTGGTGGAGGGTGATGCTTTGACAGGTTACTTTCCTGTTTGACCTCCTTCTTCTCCTCCTTCAAAGGGACATGTTGATGGAGCAGCGCTTCCACTTCTTCATCTGAGCATTCATTCTGCTCATATACTTGCTGTCGTGCCTTGGCAGCCTTTAGCTTCTTTAAAGTATCCATTCGCTCTATTTGCCTGCGCTTGGCCTCTAGAACCCTCTTCCTCTCTGATTCTTCAACTTCGAGAACCCTCTTCCTCTCTGATTCTTCAGCTTCGAGAACCCTCTTCCTCTCTGATTCTTCAGCTTCGAGTTTTTCAAGTTCTTCGATATGTCGTTCCTTTTCGAGCAGAACTTGAAATTCGGCTTCATTGGCAGCAGCTTCAGCTGCGGCGTATTGCCTGTGTGAAGAAGACTGACTTGTTGTGACTTTGAGCTGTTTTGAGAGCATTGGGCAGAGAACTTCGAGGACTTGGTGCAGTGAGATTTAATGCTCATCTTATCTGAGGATACAGACTTGCTCACAGATCCTGTCTTTTTAACACCTTGTTCTTCATCCACTTGACATTCACCTTTTTCAGTTTTTAGATAACCTCTTGCAGTTTTGATTATCTTCTTTGTTACTGCTTCACAGGTGTCTACTCTGCGATGTGTGTCATGGTCTGGAATGTCGATGTGTCTTAGCTCTTCATAAACATCAATAAGATTCTTTGAAGCATTGCTGACCTTAGTGATGTGTTCATGCAGCAGGTTGTTTGAGCATTGACCACTCAGCGTACCTTTGGCGTCGTTAATGATAGTCTTCCACTTCTCGTAGCTCACGCTGAAACGATGTGCAACCTTTCTTACTTGCTCATCGTGCAGTTCTTGGCCCCTTTCCGTTAATTTACAAACTCTTTGGCCTCTTCGTGGCTCTTGTGAGGAAGTGGGGATATCAGCTTCAATGCCTTTGGTCGTTTGTGGTTGTGCTTCTGTGCAGTGCTGCTTCATGTCATCATCACTGACACCTTCTTCGTCACTCTCAGGGGCTAGCTCAAACTCTGACATTTTACTTGGGTTACTTTAGTTTGGTTTGAATTCAATATTATCGTTAGCTTAGTAATTAACTCAGTAGTAAAGTTATGTTCAGGGTAGCTTACAATATTTTTGAGGTATTTGTTTACAGCTGTATTTAACTTAAATCACTCCGAGTGAAAAATAAACAAATAAAGATATTGCCTCTTGCAAAGATAAGCTAGAGATACATTAAACACTTGCTAAGTAACAGCAATAAACTTTTAAATTCAGTTGTCTCCTAATTTAGTGTTATTGGTTTAACAGAATTTTTAAAGTGTAACCACCAATATACACAATCTCAATATCAACACAATGTGAGTATCAATGCACTTCAATTAAACTAAATAAGAAAGGGTAAGTAAACATTAACTTGTTATATGAAAATGAAAATAAAGTTTCAGTCTGTTGTGCACTTAAGTTAGCCTAGAACTCTAGACACCCCCTAGCGGCAGCAAATTTATGTGGCAGCTAGTGTAGGTCTAGCAAAGCTCCGTCCGCTTTTTGGTGCTGGAAACACCAAGTGTGTCTTGTATGTCTGACCAATCACAGCGTGAGGGGCGGAGTCGAAAGCCGGGCTACCTAATGACGACAGAGTTGCGACGGTTCCGTGTTAGAGGTAAACAATGGCTGCTGCTGCTGGCGAACGGCTGTCTTTCGACTCGGCTTTGGCCGCGACTCTTCAAGACTTGAAGTTAACATTTTATTTGAGAAAAGAACAAAGAACGGCACTGAAGTCTTTCCTCGAAAATAAATATGTATTCGGAGTTTTGATTAATTACGTAGTCAGAGCCGTCGCTCTGACTACGTCACCTTCTTCGTTGCTCTGATTGGTTGTAGCGCTATCCTATTGCGTGCAGAGGGAACTTGAAAGACAACCGTTTATCCCGCCCACACTGCCAATGGAGCTGCGCCAGACCTTACATCTTTCTGATGTAGGTCTGGCTTGCCAGGCTACACTTAAAGGGAACCCCGGCTATGTCGACTTGTAGTTCTTAAAAGATAAATGTTAGTATCAATTATTATAAAGTGATATAAAAAACTGTCTTAATGTCTTCGTTTTTATAAAATGTGTAAAAAATAGTTCAACTCGTAGGCCGCCATTGTTGTTAACGTCTGGGTAGTGACGTCATATGGTTGCACTTGCCGGCTTCGGAAACCCTGTTGAGACTAGCGAACTTATTATTTTCCCAATATACGGCTCTGGTTGAGACTATACAGCGACATAAACATGTAATCTATTCAGCCTTTTCAATTTGAACCCGAGCGAAACAGCCTCCACGACCGGGAGAGTGCTGCCCTTCCCAATCGGAACCGGGTCACCAATAGGTAGCCTCAAAGCTCGATAGCCGGCGGCGCTGTCCGGGTTGCTGATCCTCCTGCCGGTCAGCTAGGAGCAGCTACGGAGCTGTCCAGATTGCTCAGTGGTCCCGCCTTATTAGATAGCCTACCTTATTTTGCACATGTATACATTTGTTGACATATCTATAGAAAGACCATGTTATTTTTCTATATCAATAGGAGGATGTTTGTTGTTTATCTATTAGCTTCAATCAGTAACTCAAGTCCTCAGATGAAAACCCACAAAAGTTAATGTTAAGTATTAAAAAGATGAATGCTCTGGTTGCAGGTCTTACAGATATGCCTCATATCGGCAGTTTACATGGTGGATACATGGCAGACTAGGGAGAAGAATCCGCAGTCATTCCTGCATGTGCAGTTACCAAAATAAGAAATGTCTACCCAGAACCAAGTGGAATCTATACAGGGTTTGAGGATGTAGATATTGATGATACAGAAGTAGATGAATCATGGAGAGATTTCAATTAAACATTTAAAACATTTTAATGCATTTCATCATGAGCACTTTAATGTCTTGCAATGTTTAAACAACTTTTTAAAGCCAATGTGGATGTAAAAAATGCTGGTGTGCACATCATATGTGTATAATCATAGACAATCACAATCATAGACATAATCACAATCATAGACACGTACAACTGGCGCAAGGGGTCGGCGGCGATGTCGGCTACCCACCCGACCCGTCTTGAAACACGGACCAAGGAGTCTAACGGCGCAATGAAAGTGAGGGAGGTGGGATCCCGGCCCCTGTTTATCTGTTTCGGAGCCTATTCTCTTAATGTTGCGGATCGTTTGTAACTTCATTGCAATTTAATTCAATGTACTGTCGTTCTATTTTCCATAACCGTTGTGTTATAATGATGCTATAGGTTTAGGTATACGTTTAGGCTCCTTATGTGAGAAAATTGTCGGGAAAGCATTTGATTGTAGTCTTCGTTTATACCCAGCCGCTCCGACGAGCTCTTTCAGCAGTTGTGGTCGACTAAAAGCCTCAAATGCGTCGGGAGAAAAATGTTGTGAACACAGCCGCGGATCTTGTGGAAATTGTGTCCGTCCACAGGCATCTTCCCACTTCTTTCTCATCTTCTTGTCAGTAGGAAAGCGGTGTAAACTCACATCACTCCCCTTGTTGCCTTTTGACTGGAAGTTGCACCCAAAAGCAGCACAATGTGGCATTTTACTTAACTCTTAAAAACTTTTACTCTAACTCTACGCGGGTAAACAAGCACTAACGTCAATAGCTATTCTACCAAGCGCAACCATTCTACGTCATCGATCCCATAGTGCATTGCGCGCGGATTACATGGCGGCGTACGTAGGTCAAAATATGTACTACATATTATATCTTTTTAAAGAAATGGCAATATTTTATGTGCTTCTAACAACATATTTTACTACAAGAGAACAATAGTGGCGTATTAGCGCCTACAAGTCTACATAGCCGGGGTTCCTTTTAAGGTCCTTTGGTAGAAAACGGGGTTTATTTTCCAGGTCGAACCAACCCGAGAGAATTGGGTTTAAAGAGAAAAATAATTCAAATAAATAAATACAATTGACAATATGCAAATGTCCGTTTTTTCAGCAGCACAACAGGTGTTACATTTACACCAAAAACCACTACACACACCTCACATACAGTCCGCAGCTCAATATTAACTTGTAAATGTACAAACTTAACTTACATATACATATTCACCACTTTACATCGTATGCAAATCACCATCACGCACCAACCATGCAATGGAATGCAACACAATACAATCGTTCACGTTCTTCATAGACATAAATAAAAGATAAACATACCTCGTCCACTGCTAACTACTTAAGGAGGGAATGTTCTAGTATGCTTCTTCCTTGTCCTTTATAGTTGTTCTACTTTAAGTGCCTTTAGCTTTTAACTTTAACTTATAGCTTATAGAACGTGCTGCCTCTTTCGCGCTGTTTGGCTAGGTACGTTGCTAAAAGGTGTGGTGTAGGAAACATATGCCGGCGGCAATTAGTTCCGCCCCAATGTCATTATAAACAGTAGGAACAAAAAAAACGGGAGGTTAACAAATTAAACAAACTGCCAATGTGCGGCAGTTACACAAACACTGAGTTAGAGACAGGAGGAGGAGGAGGAGGAGGAGGAGAGGAAGGAAGTCAACAGAAGAAGAAGAAGAAGAAGAAGAAGAAGAAGAAGAAGAAGAAGAAGAAGAAGAAGAAGAAGAGACAGAACGCCTCGAGTCTTCACACCCGATGCCGGAGATGTGCGATGTGCCTCGACCCACATCGACCCAACAGTCATAGTACACAAGGCAATTTTGTTTTGTGACACCCTGTATGTTACAGGGATTTTGAAATTAAATGTAATTACCTCAAACAGAAGTCATTTGTATGCAGTTGTTGTTTGCAGTGACTTTGACTTGAATATCACAAGAGGAAGCGTGAGTCACGTTGTGACTTTGGTAGCGTTTACGGCTAATCAGCGTGAGCTAGCCCAGGCTTCCAGAACTGTTGCCCGTGAGCAGCCTACTCGGCGGACACGTGACACCAGGGCAATTCTTCTACGAGCTCATTCTCTCCTGGACTTCTCTGCTAAGCTGCAACGACGGTTTGGTTCACCAGCAGCGCTAGGACCGCGCTGCCACGCGTGGACGAGGACGACGACCAGCACTAGCGGTGAGTTTTCTTTGTTGCACATTGGCGCGAAGCGGCCATTGTGTTTTAAGCCTCACTGCTCCTCGTGGGATTTATTTAGTTTTATGGCGGCTTAAAGGACACATTTACTTATTTTCTTGCAATTTTATTTCACATAAAACCATATCTCAACCAAATGCATTGATACATCATTTATCCCTAATGTCGTTTACATTGACATATAGCCAAGAGCTATATTGGCTAGCCAATTCAGTTGTCGGCGGGACAGCCTGTGTCTGGCCCACTACAGTTGTGAAGTCTTCTATTATTTATAACACTCCCGATTGTTGGGCTCAAGCACACCCAGGCAGACTAATCCCCCTAGCAGACCTAAACACTACAGTAGCAAGACAAAGCTGCTGGACAAACGGCCAGGCACTTAAGACCGGTACGGATAGGGTAACGGCAGACAAGACATGCCAAGGGGTTGTGTTTTTGTGTGTGTGTGTGTGTGTTAGCATTAGAGAATTGTATTATACCAGATCCATGTTTATTCATGTTTATTCTGTCCTTGACATGAATGAACATATGACATCTTGTGCCAGTTTTTATGTCTTCATATATAATCATCCGTCACATGATACAAATTATTTTGTGGGACTCCAAAACCACACATCTATGCAGTACACTGATGAGCATTATAGGCCTATCACAACATGTGAATACATATGTATATGTGGCAGGGTTCGTCCGGCCACACGCCACCGAAGTGGCTTTCTTTGGGGCCCTCCGACACAGGACACGGGTAGATGTTGTTCAAGGTGTTTATTGAGTTGAAGGCCAGATGTTATTCGCCGAGCTGATGGTACAACCAGTCATGACCGTGCTCCTCCTCGAGTGTGTGTGTTGATGGCTGGTTTATCCTGGGTGCCATGATTGCTCATGCACCACAGGTGTGCAGCCCCACCCAGCCAGAGTCCAATCAGTCTGACTCAGGCCAGGTGAGGCTGTAAACCAGCCACCAACAACACACACACTCCACATAAACCCTCCACATATCCCCAACACCAGATTGAGGCCGGGGAGAATCCCCGGCCTCGCCTACTCCCCCCCCACCCCCCCATCCCCCATCCAAGCAAACAAAAAAAAAAAAAACATACCGGACTCTGAACAGGGTTACCATACCTACAAAAAACCTGGACTCTTTTCAGGGTTGCCATACCTAAACAAAAAATAAACACAGCCCCCCAAACCCCACTACCTCCACACCTCCCCAGGGTCACACGCCCACCCCACCCTCCCCCTCCGTCCCGGAGACCGGAGGCCTGGGGCTGCTGCTCCGGCTGGCGGAGGTGTCTCTGGGGTAGCTGGTTGCAGGGGCTGGCTGGATGGGCTCGGAGGAGGCCCGACAGCTGGGCCACGGAGGTAGCTCTCGGAGGGCCTGGAACAGTTCGTAGTCACCCCCCTCCACCAGGGCGACGAGGCATGATCCCTCCCATCTCCTCCTGGAGCATGGGACCTTGGGCTCCTGGTCCCCTGGCAGAGGGGCGGCTGGCCTGGGCTGCTCCAGGCTGGATCCGGGGGAGGCTAGCTGCAGACGGTTGCCGGTGGCGGTCGCTGGGCTGCCTCCCCGCTCCTCCGCTGGCCGTCGCCGCCGTTCAGGGGGAGCTGGTGCTGGGGTGGCTGTCCTCGCCGCGGCTGGTGGCTCCAGTGTAGCTTGGACAGCCCTTCCGTGTCCCGTCCTGGTCGGAGGAGCCCCACATTGGGCGCCAGTGTGGCAGGGTTCGTCCGGCCACACGCCACCGAAGTGGCTTTCTTTGGGGCCCTCCGACACAGGACACGGGTAGATGTTGTTCAAGGTGTTTATTGAGTTGAAGGCCAGATGTTATTCGCCGAGCTGATGGTACAACCAGTCATGACCGTGCTCCTCCTCGAGTGTGTGTGTTGATGGCTGGTTTATCCTGGGTGCCATGATTGCTCATGCACCACAGGTGTGCAGCCCCACCCAGCCAGAGTCCAATCAGTCTGACTCAGGCCAGGTGAGGCTGTAAACCAGCCACCAACAACACACACTCCACATAAACCCTCCACAGTATACATGTGGACATTCTCTCTCTCTCTCTCTCTCTCTCTCTCTAACCCTAACCCTCTCTCCCTTCGCATCAGGCCTTTTTTTTTAAATTCCGCTTTTTTTTGTGACGCCAATCATACTAACTGTTACCTGACCCTGTATTTGTGCCAGTTGTTCTCAACGTATATTAAAAGTTGTGTTATTTGTCACCCTATCCCGGGTGTTTAATGATGCACACTAAGAAGGCCCCCCCATAGGGTCTACATACAGCTGGGTGCTGCTCCTCAGCTGTGGTGGGGGTTTAACTAAAAGCTGCCTGAGGATGAGGAGGTCCACAGCAACGGTTCTGTCCTGTCTGCTGGTATTGCTACACACCTTATCTTCTAGCCTTCCAGCTAAACAGTTGGAGATCAGCTAGGTGATCAACTGTATACCATTCGACAACTGTAAGTACCATAGGCATGCATTTCGAAAAATAACTAATGTTCACAACCCACATTTTATTTGAAATGTATTGTGTGATTTTGTGTGAATTTAGGAGGGTGATTATATTCTAATGATAAGCTGTTTTAAAAAAGTAGGCTGTTATTAAAGTAATGCATGAGAATGGTCAAGCAGTGGCTCAACGAATAATGTGGAAGCAATTCATAATGTAATGTATTATAATATAATATCAATTCACTGGGTTAACTGATTCTTTACTTTATGTAGCCTCCTGTCAACACAGGCCTATATGGTTGTAGGAATGAAGTAGATATAGAGTATGATAGATGGTTCAGATTATAAGTGGCTATGGCCAGGCATTATAATGTTACAATAAAATGTATAATACTCTTTGAACTTTGCTTTATTGAAGATGACATGGCTTGTGTCTTTGACAACACTGACATTTAACTGACAAAGTACCATGAGTGTATGCCATCTGGCTACAGGCAATGTAGGCCTATATTGGTAGAATGCAGAGGGTCATAAAGAGTGTATTATTGTACTTAAGGCATGTGTTTAGATGGACCGACCCCCATAGGGAACACAAGGAATGAAAGGGAATCGGTGGGAGACATTACATTTCTATGGAGCTGATTGAGAGTGGCGGGGAGGATTTGTGAAGGAATCTTGTGAATCGTGATGTGGTTATTGAAAGCAGCGTATCATGTCACGCTGAACTGCCCCACACCACGGGGGGCACGATACCTTCAATGACCCGTCTACGGTTTCAACTGTCTATATCCTGTGTGCCAGGTACAGTGGCACACAGGATCTGTACATTAACACAGTTTGAATGAGGTGTACCTTCGCTGTGTGTGTGCGTGTGTGTGTTTGGCGGGGGGGGGGGGGTTGTCTCAGACATTAAAGAGATTACTTTCAGGCCTCTGAAACACTGGAGTGTGTCCTATTTCCCTCCATGTGGATGTCTGTCACTGAGCTGGCCGAGTGTCCATTGATGGTTATTGTTGTTGGAAAATGTGTTCTCATCGAAGCTGTTATTTCATTGCTTTTACTTTTGGATCGCACGTCATCATTTTATATCAAGGTATAAACGTTGATGTCATAATTACAATATGGTACATTGTCTGTACTGTATATTGCATGACATGTTCCATCTGTGTATGATTCTTTACTTGTTTATTATTTCACAGATGAACAAAACAATTGAATTTGTACGGAGCCCCTCTGGTGACATAGGTGGAAAAAAAAATATTCCGTGGCCACGAATTAATAACGCGTGGGAACGAGATCCTATTCCGTGGCCACGACTTGTTTAATGCGTGGGAACGAGATGATTATTAGGTGGCCACAAATGAATAACACGTGGCCACAAGTGTCTCTTGCTCACAATTACTCCATGTCTAACCGCAAGTGACTGAAGGATATCACAATAATTCATCCCTAGATTAAAATAAAACAAAATCAGATCAAACTTGTCCATGTCGGCTGAAGCTACTGATGCCAGAAAGTCAACAGTCACTGATGATATGACTAACATTTCTTGTGGCCACGTGTTATTATTAATTCGTGGCCAATTCGTTCCCACGCATTAAACAAGTCATGGCCACGGAATAGGATCTCGTTCCCACGCATTAAACAAGTCGTGGCAACAGAATATTTTTTTTTCCCACCTATGTCACCAGAGGGGCTTCGTAAATTTGAATAGCGTTAAGGTAAAAAAAAAAGTCATAGTGAAATAATAAACAAGTTTTTTTTTTTGCTTTTTAGGGGGTATTTTCCCTCCCTAGATACCTGTTGAACTTGTGGAAGCAGAGTGTTTCCCTGGCCCCCTGCGCAGTATGGAGAGCAGCAAGGTGAGTGACCAAGGACCAGCCCTATGCTGCACTGTGCAGTGAAGCACTGTGAAGTCTGCATAATGGGGAAGCCTATCAGTTAGCCACTGTATTCCACTGTTCATACACTCCACACAAAGACTTTGAAAACAACTCAAATGAAGTTGGATTAGGATTAAGGGCATTGTGGCAGTTTACCCTACCACACGCCACCTAAGTGGCTTTCCCTGGGGCCCTCCGACACAGGACATGGGTAGATGTTGTTACATGCATTTATTTGAGGTGGCATGATGTTACAAGCCGAGTCGATGTTACACGCTGCCATGCCAGTGGCTCCTCTTGAGTGTGTGTTGATGGCTGGTTTATCCTGGGTGCCATGATTGCTCATGCACCACAGGTGTTCAGCCCCACCCAGCGCCAGAGTCCAATCAGTCTGACTCAGGCCAGGTGAGGCTGTTGCAGCCATCAACAACACATACTCCACACACACTCTCCACAGGCATGTTCTATTTCCAGCAGTTCATTTCAAGGAATTAATGAATTGATGAATTTGTCACCAGTCAAACAATTTATTGTATGCAGCATTTCCTCACCATCACTGCTGTGTGTGTGTGTGTGTGTGTGTGTGTGTGTGTGTGTGTGTGTGCCCAGCAGCCAGTGAAAGAGGTGTCCCCAGTCCCTCGCCACTCCTCTGTATCCTCAACAACAAAACACGCCTCTGGTTCAATCCAACATGTTCAGGTGGCTTCTTCGGGTGAGTCGCCACTGCTCTTCATTACTAATTGACCTGGCAATGGCATATTACAATGACTATTTTCTGGTTGGTTTATGTCCGACAAATGTCCCACGTCTATTAAAACCAAAGTAGTTGTTATTCGGTAGAGAAGGTAGCGGTAGACCAAACTAAATTAACTTTTTATTTAATTAACTAATTGTTCCAGTTTAGACTATATTAGCCTGAACACCCATACACATCACATGACACATTTCAGGTCATGTTTGAGAGTGAGTTCTGTGAGTTCAAATAGAAGTACATCATTTTCACCAGCTGAATATGAATGCGTGATGTTTTTCCTCCAGTGGTGTCGTCGTTTAACCTTCTGAAGCCTCCAGAGCGGGACTACACCTTATCCTCACAGATGAAGTCCATCCGGTCCCTGAAGCATGCTGGCTTCACCGCAGTATTCACGGGACAAACGGTGAACCGGCTGTCATCATGTCCATACGGGGCTTACACTTACACACAATCCATATGGAGATATACAGACACATACATAGAAATACCAAGGTGCAGGAACCGTTTTTCAAATACATTTTTTGTTCTTCATGCATGTAAGGGGTTCCAGTGTGGACTACTGGATAGAAGGATGTAATGCATGCAAGCATTTAACGCATGGCATGACTATCGGCTGTTTTGGTGAGATCATAAGTGAAACCCATGTCTTCCCTGCTGATACACTAACAGAGGGCGGACACGGAGGAAGAGGTGTGCCAGGGGGAAGTGCCCATCGTCGAGGTCATCCTTGCCGACATTGACTCCCTGGTGCCCACCCACGACGAGGTGGGCCGACCCATAGCGGAGTGGAAGAGGCAGGTGATGGTGAGGCAGCTGCAGGTGCGCCTGGGCGATGAAGAGGAGCAGAGGAGACAGGTGATGGTGTGTCATGTGACTATCGTGTGTTTTTATAGGTGTGGCTCGGCACCAATTTGTCCCAATAGGGACAATTTGTCCCTATTGGGACAAATTGTGCTGTGAAACGCTACTCCTACATTTCAAATAAATAATAAAAGACAGAATTTGCTGAATTTACCACCCTGTCTCCCAGGCTATGGCCGATGGGCACATACCAGTGGACAGCTGGAAATACTCCCAGACCCACAATGCAATTCTGGGGCCCTTCGGGGAACTGTTGTCCGAAGAGGACCTGGTGTACCTGCAGCGGCAGATCGAGAAGGTGTCGCTCCAGAAGCGCTGCCAGGCCTATGAGCTGGAGCTCAGCAGGCTCACGGAGGAGCTCCGGTCTGTTCTGCCAGATCCTCTCGTCAACATCTCTCTCAACAAGGAGGCTCTGAAACAGATGGACCTGGAAGGACGTCTCCCGCCGCCGGCATGGTGCAGCCGCGTGTCTGACATCGTCAGGAACATGTCGCTGCTCTTGTCTACCCTGACCGGCGGCTGGGAGGGAGGCGAGAGGGGCACGGCGGAGGGAATGATTGAAGGGGTGGGGGAGCTGCAGGGGGTCCGAGAAGGCTTGGCCCCGGAGCTCGGCCGGGACGCCGCGCAGCAGGGTGGCGGGCGAGCCCCGGCTCAGGTGGAGGTGTCGGCCGGGTGCAGGATACCACACGTCGGGTTGGTGTCTGCCTTCAGCCATCGCCTGGAGGCCAACGGTCACAGCAGGGCGCGGAGGGAGAGGGCAGAGAGGGAGATTCAGCAGTCTGGAGTGTCGGTTCGAGACCTGCGGTCTAACTTCGAGGGCCAGCTCGGAGGGATCTATCCCTTCGCGGGGTTTGTCAGTGACACGAGCAAATTGGGCGACCGGGGAGGCCGAGTAGTGAACTTAGCAACACAAGAGGCACCGTCTGAATTACACAACGGCAACATCGACGACACACTAAGGCCCTCCAATGGTGAACACAACGCGGTTACACCTGTCATGGAAACCATCAGCTTAAGGAAAGAGCGCATAGTTGTGCTGTTCCTCAGCCACTGGAAGAAATCTGCATACGCCATTACAATGAGAGCAGCTAGGCAGAGACAGGAACAGGGGCCTGAGGGTGATGGTATCACAGAGGTGGGGGCCAACCATAGAAGCTCCATGTTACAGTTTTGCTGCCAAAGAACTGCTGTGGAAAAGATGCTGCTTTCTTGGAGGAACGCAAAACCGGAAAGGCCCGGGAAGGCAACGGCCTCTGCTCCCTGCAGGGTGACATACTCACCCGAGCAATTCCTACGGGCATCCGATGGCGTTGTCGCGGCGACCCACGACAACTTGACCCTCGACCTCTTCATGCTGGGATACTTCCGCATACTGGAGCAGGAGCTGGCGCCCGAGGAGAGGAAGATGAGGCACCTGCTTTGCTTCGAGGTGTTCGACCACGTGGGCAGCTTCCCCTGGGAGACCGTGCGGGACTTCCACAAGGCCGTAGTGCAGGACGTCCAGGCCGGAAGGCGGCAGTGGAGTGACGGCTTTGAGGATGTCAAGGTGCGCTTCTTCGGCAGACCCCCGCCGCTCCGCGGGGACCTCCTTCCCCGGGTTGTGGTTCAAGCGGCCACGGCGGACGAGCATTGCAGTGACACAGACTTCTCCTGCTTTAGCAACGAAGACATATGTAAATACGTTGACCGCAGCTTTGCATTCTGGAAGGAGAAAGAGGCGGAGCTTTTTGATTTCGCCCCGTAGTCCGCAGTCCACACTGGTTTTATTCGGATGTGTTGACATATTTAAAGGTGCAGTGTGTCGAATTTAGTGGCATCTACTGGAGTGGACTTGGTAGAAATGTAATATAATATTCATAAGTATGTTTTAATTAGTGAATGATAAGACTTAAGAACAATAAGAAATAAGACTTGTGTTTTTATTACCTTAGAATGAGCCGTTTATATCTACATGGGGAGCGGGATCTCTTCCACGGAGCCTGCCATGTTGCACCACCATGTTTCTGTGAGGGGGGAGGGGGGATATTCAGTTGGTTGCAATTTGCAACCTCACCACTAGATGCCACTAAATCCTACACATTGCACTTTTAATGTGTTGAGCTGAGTTGTGCACAGTGCACTTGTAATAGACCCCTTCGAGTGCAACGTCACAGAAATATGCGCACGCATCTTGGGGTCAGAAAAACACCTACTTACATAGACTTCCACTAACGAAGTCCAAACAAAAAGTCTAAAATGCCGACCTGTAGCGCTGTTGAATGTGAAAATAGGACCAGCAGTGGCGTTGACCAGATTAGGACATTGTCCACTGGTTTAAGAATAAATAAATAAACTTACCCCGCCATGCAGGTGCAGTTAGCCGTGTGAATGTAGCACTTCTCCTTGTTGTAGATCACCCATGCCTTGTACAACGATGTCTTCTTCCCTTGACGCTGACTCGGCAAGACTTCTGCTTTTAGAGCACAAAAACCTTTGCCTATATCTTTGTAGAAGATCGTCTGAACGTGTCCAGAAAAAACATAATTATAGGCATCAAGCGACTTGTATGCACATAGGCTTTCTCGAGTGTACGGGCGGTTTATCTATAGGTAAGAGTGAATAGCTGGCCACTGGATATCTGGCCATTTGCTACTGTCATCTACCCAATCTTTAATGGAAGCTGGGTCTGGCAAACTATCGCCGTCAGCCAATACCAATTTGTTGAGATATTGTTCCCGGTCCTTAATCGGCAACGAGAGAGCATATTCGGAAATATTCTGAGGAGAATCGTTGACAGCCATGTTCTTCACTTTGTTTTCTGACCCCATTAGGCGCGAAAAGACGTGTGCGCATTCTCGTGGCTTGGAATGTTTACAAACAATGAAAGGGTCTATATGTAATGGGATTTAAAAGGAAATCAGTTTAAAATAAGTTGAATCCATAAGTGTCCATGATCTTGCCATGGCTAGTTGTGTGTACATCTGTCTCTATATGGGTATACTTTTGTAGGTAGGATCTGTTGTTGTTGTTGTTGTTGTTGTTATATTTGAAGTTCTACATGTTCATGAGATACATGGTGTATCATCACTGGAGGTGACTCCGGCAATGATGTCATCAATAGGGTTAGGGTTAGTCCTCAAGTTAGGTGCTGCTGGCAATGTGACAACGCTGACATCATCACACATTCTCGTGCTGTCTCAATTAGCTTCATTAAAGTACATTGCTTCGAGCAGTCAATGTCTATGCACACACATTCAAACACACACACACACACACACACACACACACACACAGAAATATCCATAAACAAACTCACACATATATACACAGCCATCTGACTTTTTCTGGTTCATTTTGGAGTAAACATGGAGAAGGAAGGGCTGCCTGGAACTGGTTTTTTTTACAACATCAAGGTATGGAGAAATAGAGCATTTCAAATGATGGCAGTTAAAGTCACACTTTTAGCAGGCATTTTTTGTTGTGGTAAAAAACATTTATACTCATACATTTTGATATTTTTATACTATACAGCCTTATAACATACAATTTGTAGAGCTGGCTGAATGACATGAATGACAATTTCTGCTCAGTGATCAATGTTCTGCTATTTCATCACAGTTATTGCAATTAGTAGTCATTACTAATGCAGTATTTTGAATATTAATGTGAAAAATAGACAGCGGTCTTAGCTATTAAATGGCCAAAGGCCTTTGTCCTTTTTGGCACAAATAAATAATAATAACCATTAAACTGTTCAACCTCAGTGTCAGAGTTACTATGTATGACTGAGCAACACTACCTAAAGAGATGTACGTTACACATTCTTTGGCAGGATGGACGTTTGTTTTTGAGCTTTTCTCCATGACTGCTCATGTTTCTTTTGTCATATCCCCCCCAACCCCCACCTCCCTCAACACACACACACACACACACACACACACACACACACACACACACACACACACACACACACACACACACACACACACACACACACACACACACACACACACACACAGTGTTATGTGTTCTGCCAGTTCCTGCTGATGTCTGCCCAGTGGACGCACACAGCCTACATCCGGAGCTGCATCTCCACTTTCGAGCGGCGCTACGGCTTTACCAGCAGCTACATTGGCTTCATCATATCCCTGCAAGAGGTGGAGTACATTGCCACCTAGCGGACACTTTAAATATTACAAGCCACAATGTCCTTAAAAAACAGCAGTCCATGCAAAAACAATAGTTCAAAGATGACTGTCTCTTCTCTGGTCCTTCAGCTCACCCAGGTTAGCCTCGGGTTGTTTTTGAGCTACTTTGGCAGCCGGGTTCACAGGCCGCGCTGCGTGGGCGTGGGCGGCCTGTTGATGGCCTCTGCTGCTGCATGTCAGTACTTGCTTCATTTCTTATATGAGCCATTCTTCATCCCGGCTGAAGGTAGGTAGTTACTACTAGAATTGTATCCTGCCAATCAATGAATCAGTGAATCGATCATCAACAACGTTTTTGATTGATGCTATATAATTATATATATATATATATATATATATATATATATATATATATATATATATATATATATATATATATATATATATATATTGCATTCTAATGATGTGTCTATATCATGTACTCTAGATGAATGATATATAATTATGATATATGATCATTATTATTGCATTCATGTGTCTATACCATGTACTTTAGGTGAATGACCATCAGAATCACACACACACACACACACACACACATATATATATATATATATATATATATATATATATATATATATATATATATATATATATATATATATATATATACATACATCATTCTGATGGTCATTCATCTAAAGTACATGGTATAGACACATGAATGCAATAATAATAATCATCAATAATAAATAGTGCAGTGCCCATTCAAAACGTGCCTGTTCGGAACGGGACAATTGCTTGGCCTCCAGTATTTCTGCTTGCAGATTGTCCTCGAGAACCGCTCATCCAAACCACTTCACACTCGACACTGCGCTGCCTCGGGTCCTCAGCAGTACACCCGCCAAGTGTGAAGTCGATCGGATGAACGGTTGTCGAAAGGACGAAGGACAGGACAGACATACAAACATACAGAGACTCCTTCCATTTTAGTTATATCATTTTATATGTATATAATGATATATATATATATATATATATATATATATATATATATATATATATATATATAATATTGTTCTAATGACGTGTTTATATACCATGTACAGATGGCGGTGACCTCATGGGCACGGCTTTGTGTCTCAGTAGTAGAGACAATATCTCAAACCCTGTGGCGTGCCAAGAGGGCAGTAGGCCTTCAAGTGTTGTCTCAGAAAGCCAGGCTGCTGCCCTGACGCTGATCCTGTCTCAGGTTTTGTTCGGCCTGGGCACAGTGCCTGTCCAACCCTTTGGCGTGTCATATTTAGACGACTTCGCAAGTCCAAAAAAGGCTGCAGTTTATCTTGGTAAGTAAGACGCCGATCACTACTGTGATGTGACCTGTCTATAAAACATTGTGTTTATAACCACATAGACCTGCTGTGGTCTTTCTTGGTCTGTCGTCTATGTTCATTTGTCACTGTGAATGAGATTCACATTGTGTGTTGTTAAATGCATTGAGTCTAAACCCTATTCTGTTGTTTGGAGCTCATATGTTCTTACTGTTTGAATAATAGTCATCTTCATGTTGATATGTCCTGTGCCCTGCAGGGATACTACAAGCAACCATACCGCTTGGATCAAGCTTTGGAAATATCTTAAGTTCCATTACGCTCCAAATATATGTTGACATGGACAAAATAGATATGGGTATAACAATGATCACAGTCCACATTACATTTCTATTCTCTATTATTTGTAATGATGGCTAAGGTTGAAACCTGCCAGACATGAAGGACACAATAATGAATCTTTTTATCAAGAGTCAAACATTATTTTACAAAATAATACATTCCTATGTTCTTCCAATGAATGTCCCCTGTGTCCACCTCGCAGACAGTGTGAAGCTGACTCCATCAGACCCTCAGTGGGTCGGGGCATGGTGGATCGGTGTACTGATCACCTCTTCTGCCCTGGCTTTGGCATCCATCCCGCTGTTCTTCTTCTCCCAACCCAAGGTACAGATCTTCTTACCGCTACCTTTGGGGAATGACTGAGTGCGATATGTTACTTTGGGGTTGAATGGCAAGTGAGATAGAGAACTGGCATTTATAACATGCTGCTTACATAGAGCAAAACAAAACATGTGTTACTTTACTTATTCTTATTCATTATTTGTTTCTCATTCTTAAAATTAGATGTGTAGTGATGAGTGGCTGAGACTAGTGTTAAGCACTTGCAGTAATTTGTTGCAAGTCACTAGGTGGCACTGTGTACCCAAATATAAACCAATAAGACGTTGAGGTAAACAGCAGAGTTGTAGATATGCATTCACATATATATTTATTACATAGATATTATTCTAGTAAAGGGATTTAGTGGGAGGTTTTATAATGTAATAAATCATTAATAAACTAATAGAAATGCACATTGCTTCTGTTTTGGTGACTTTCAAGCGACCAGCAATCAACGTTGGTTCTTCTGATGACCCTGAGAACCAGTCAATGGTCAACTTCTTGAAGTGTAAGTCTCTCTCTCTCTCTCTCTCTCTCTCTCTCTCTCTCTCTCTCTCTCTCTCTCTCTCTCTCTCTCTCTCTCTCTCTATCTCTCTCTGTCAATCTATCTATCTATCCATCTAACCTGATCTATCTATCTGTCTGTCCATCCATCCATCCAGGTTTCCCTAGCATTCTGCTGAACGTGCTGTGTTGCCCGTCCTTCATGATCCTCATTCTGGCTAACTGTTTTGTGTACCTCTCTGCCTACGGCTACTCCAGCTTCATCATGAAGTTCATGGAGGTCCAGTACCACTCCACAGCGTCCTACGTCAACCTCTTGACAGGTCGGCAGACTGTAGACATGCAGAGGCCAGTCTGCATGTGAGCTTGCAAAGAGCGAGATGATCTCACTCTTCTATGATGAAGCACACATGCACACTGGCTGCATAATAGGCTATGCTATGCATGTTATGCATTTTTGTTTGTTTTTTGTAAAGTCTGTTGTTTTTGGTTGTTTTTTGAGTAAAGGTATCATCATATTTGACCTTGAATCAATGATGTGCTATGCTGTGCTTGGATCACCAAATCTCCCCGGGAACCGACCACCTTGTCCTCCATCCACAGGCATCAGCTACCCAATATCGTCGATTGGGCACTTGGCAGGCGGGATGTTCATCAGCTCCTCCAAGACCCCTTTCAGGAAGCTGCCCTGGGTTTGCTCTGGAGCCCTCCTCCTCTCTATGGTGTTTCATGTTCCACACTTCTTCATGGGCTGCTCCTCCCAGAGTCCTCCAGGGGTCTACAGTAACAACACAATGATGCAAGTCAAACCACTCCATCAAATACACATCTACACACGTGTGTGCGTGTGTGTGCGTGCATGTGTGTGTGTGTGTGTGTGCGTGCGTGCGTGTGTGTGTGTGCTGCGGCCAAGACCCCCCTGGTCTAGGCGACAACATAAAGGCAAGGACAAGAACGATCTGAATGACAAAAAATAAGTATTCATTTAAAATGATACAATGGGTGTGGGTGCATGTGGGTACAGGTACATGTCAGTGTAAGTGTCAGTAAGAGTGTAAAACCAACAAAAGGTAATGCTTTTATCGAAATCTCTGGCAAAACAAAGCAGTAAGGCTGTTGCACCACATGGTGGAGCAAAGGCAGCCAGGGGGGAAGGGAACCGCCCCCTTATGAACCCTCCTCCACAAGTGAGGCCTAATCAACTGTGGCCGGTAAAGGTAAAAAGACAGTGTGTGTGTGTGTGTGTGTGTGTGTGTCAGCTCTTGACACATGCTTGCTTCAGTATACCCACATGCCAGATGTTATGTGAGAGAGAGATCTGTGCAAGAGCTTCTCTTTTCCATTGAGGCACAAACCCCCTCTCAGGCTCAATAATTGATGGATGATGAACTCAGCCCACGTCACATCTCTTTATATAGACTGCCCTCTCTGCACTGCTGGGCTGAATTATAGAATTAATATATTCCCTGCACTCGTGGTCATGAAATGTTCAAATTGGTATGACGATTGGCTCTTATGCATGTCTATGCCTTGTCATGTTTTGTCGGGTTCTGACACAGATGATACTGTGATACTGCGCAGTTTACTGCCACAAACTACTGAAACAACCATACCTTCTTACACTCTAAGTGTGTACACAGCTGTCCTTTATGATTCTGTCTGTATGACAAGATGTCTCTCTCTCTCTCTCTCTCTCTCTCTTGCTGTCTCAAAAATACCATTGGTGCGCTCTTACTTTTGCAGTTCTGTGTCCACGTGTCGGGCGCACTGCTCCTGCTTCGACTCTGTGTATGTACCCGTGTGTGGAGAGGACGGCAAAGAGTACATCTCACCATGTCACGCCGGTTGTACCAATGTCACAGTGAACTCAGAAAACAAAGCACAGGTAGGGCATCTGTTTATCTCCACTAGTGCCTTTTGTCCATCTCGTTCTATTTTTATTTCTCTGTCGTTATAATGACAGAAAACTACAAGGATCTTGTAGTTAGAGTGACAGGGTTAGGGTTATAGGGTTAGGGTTAGGTTTATAGGGTTAGGGTTAGGCTAGGATTATAGGGGTAGGGTTAGAGTTAGGGTTAGGGTTAAGCTTGGCCCGGTTTAACAGGCCCAGGGTTAGGGTTAGCACCGATCATAAAAAAAACACACAAAAAAAACAATATCAATATAAAAAAATCTAAATGTATTCCACACATTTGGAATCCACTTGTTCATTTGTTCAGTCAGACAGACAATAATATTAGTGAACATTGATACACAGATGAGGTATTTTTAACGTTTGAACATTCAAAAGAATTGTCAAATGAGTTGTCATGCTGTCAAACATGCCTTACAGGTGTACACCCAGTGCAGATGTGTGCCCACTCCAGACCGGGACAAAATGGGCAGCGTCCAACCAGGAAAATGCCCCCAAAATAGCTGCAGGGGTCTCCTCCATCTCACCGTGGTCATCCTAACCATGGCTGTGTTCTTGTTGGGCTTCGTCAACACTGTGCTCTATGCAATGCTAATACGGTACGTGGCGGTGGTGGTGGTGGTGGCGGTGGCGGTGGTGGTGGCGGCGTTGGTGGTGGTGAATGACACATGACGCAATTCATGGTGATATTGTTAGGGTCAGTGAATAAGTGAATGGAGAGATTCATCATGATAGGGTCAGGGTTAGTGAATACGTGAATGAAGAGATTCATCGTGATAGGGTCAGGGTTAGTGAATAAGTGAATGAAGAGATTCATCGTGATAGGGTCAGGGTTATTGAATAAGTGAGATTCAGGGTGATAATGAGGCAGGATAAAGTGGTGGGAAAAGATGGCGAATTATTATCACTGCAAATATTCGTCTTCATATGCGTCTTCAGTCACACTTCATGTTATTGTATTTTGTCGCACCCCCATCCCACACACCCCTCTCCCACAGACTTATCCCTCAGGAGAGTAAAGCTTTTGGAGTTGGGCTACTACTGATGTTGCTTGATTTACTAGGTAAAACTCCCAGAAGTCCTTTGGGTGATACTCAAGTGCTACATCTGCCACTAATGTGGTCCCATTTGTAACACAGAACATATATTTTTCTCCATGAAGTAGACTAAATGTGAAAAGGAATATGGCTACATGTTATGACATTATTCATATCACCATGGCTTTTGGCTACAGCTAGTATTGCCAGTGAAAAAGTGTTCCCTGTGTGCTAGAATATTGAAGCATTTCATTTTCATAAATAACACATTTAAAAGAAATACACTATTTGAAGGAAAAAACCCATTCATTGTAGTAATCCATGTGTTGTTCTTTTTGTTTGTCGTTAAAAGCCTCATTTCCATCACCGTTGTTGTTTGGATTCCTATTTGACTCTTCATGTGCGATATGGAGAAGGACCTGTCAGGGTCATCTAACATGCAGCATGTATGACTATCGCATCCTCCGATATGAGTGCGTCCATTTTATACCTTTTAACCAAATTCGGTCTTATTGCTGCCGAGCTGTGATGGTCTATTTATTATATTTTCGGTTATTTTAATAGGTTCTTCGGCACGCACATGGGCTGTTTAACGCTGGGGTCGATATTGTTGCTTGTCGCTCCAAGATTGATCCAGAACAGCCACTTTGAACTCACCAAGGAGGAAGAAGAATCACAACAATGACATGGGATAATATCCTCTCAAAATGAAATCACATTTTATAAGGATATTATTTTACATTTCCATGTCAAAGGCGAGTAAGGAAAAAGACAAAGTACTGCACTAGCAGTTGGAAAATGTTTGTGTTGGCGTATTGGCTTATGAAGTATGTTTTGTAAGATTGTATCTGTTGTTGTGTCTCTTTTTACTTCATAAAGTGAACTCTGTAGAATGAGTGTGTGTGTGTGTTATTTTAAGATGAGATAAGATAGGATAAGACTTTATTCATCCTGAAGGAAATTGCAATGCCTGCAAACTGCTCAAGACAGTGTTGAAACATCAATAAGGATATGAGATAAACTAACAATACTAGGAATGCTAAAATACTAAAATAGCATATTATAGGCCTCCTTACCAAACAAATCAAAACAAACGCAATGTTATTGAACAGCAGATCCCATCAATCCCATTTTTTTGATCATCAACATAAAAACCGTCATTCGAGTAACAAATTGAATCAAAATGTATTAATATGCGTGTGTGTGTTTGTTTTTGTGTGTGTGTGGGGGGGGGGGGGGGGGGGCGACAGTAATGTAAAAGAAAGGTGAGGGGGAATAAAATAGGTGAGGTCGCGCTGCGCATGCGCACCGACGAGCGCAACTGACAGGGCGATGCTGAGCTGCATTCCCGTCATTATACGAGGCGAGGAGGACGTATCCCCAGCACGTTAACCGACGACGCCGGGACCCGACCATCATCAGGACCACCGTCACATCCCCGCAGGAGAACCAGACCACCACCACCATCATGTCGGCCGGAGGAGACTTGGGGAACCCCCTGAGGAAATTTAAGCTGGTGTTTCTAGGGGAGCAGAGCGGTGAGTCGTGTCTTTAACATGGACCCATCTTGTGTGTGTGTGTGTGTGTGTGTGTGTGTGTGTGTGTGTGTGTGTTGGGGGGGGGGGGCAAACAGGCGCATCTTCAAGGCCGGTGCCTCCGACCCCTTGTTGGTTTTTAAAGTTAAACCATTGCACACATTGATCCGCATCTAGTCTGGGCTGGGGGTTCACATGCGTCTGCACCATGTGTGCTGTGTGCTGTTGGCGGTCTGCTTGCGGAGAGAGAGAGAGAGAGAAGAGCCTAGAGCCACCTGGAAACACCCCACATTAAACCCAATGCCCGCTCGCAGGATCACCTCCCTCAACATTTTCTCCGACGACAGAGGGGGTTTTGAACAGCATCCTCTCATATGTGTGTCGATATAAGACGACATCCAAATCCCGGCGTTTTGCTCCTATATACTGCAGTGGGCCCACCAAAAAAATAAAAAATAAATACAATTTAAAAAATTAAAAATGTCATAAAAGAAGAATTTTCTTTTTTTTTGAACGTGCAAAGGGGCCGTTCAACGCGTCTGAATGCCGCAGATGACATCGCACGGTTTTTTCCCTCCCCTATTGTGTTCCGGGAGCGGACGGTGCAGCCGCCCTCCCCGCGGCGGGGCGGGACACACCCTAGGCTGGCGGCGTCTGGGGCGTCCCTGGAGCCCGCTGCTCGATGCCGTCATGTGCCGCCCGCGACAGAGGGACACAAACATGTTATGTGATGTGCTGTGACAAACGTGTGAAGATGTCATTTCGCATGAGAAATGCGAAATGACACTTTTTTTTTTTTTTTTTATTGGGGGGGGGGGGGGGGGGGGGGGGGGGTAGTTGTTGTTTGGCACACATTCAAAACAGCTGATTATGGGTGAGCTGTGATAAAAAAAACGCACCGTGGATACGTGGTCAGATACCATGATGTAGCCTACCAGGCCGTCAATACAATGTCCTCCAAAATGGTGAATAACAGAAATAATAGGCCGTGTATGTGTGTGTGTATGTGTGTGTGTGTGTGTGTGTGTGTGTGTGTGTGTATGTATTGTCTAGCCATTGAGTGGGCTGTAACAGCCCTAGACTATAGCTACTACTACATAGACTACATAGACGAGTACAAAAACAGTGTATCAGCAGTACACACGGTGTATTACACGCGGTGTATTAGTAGTACACGCGGTGTATGAGTAGTACACACGGTCTACATACACATATACAGGCCTGTGTAGATGCTGCATTGTTGCTGTCCGTGGTGCTGAAGCAAGAGGGGGCCGAAAAACAGCCACTGCCCATTGGCAGCTTGCGCGGCCTCAACCCACTGCTGTCTGCTGAAACCCAGCAGAGCCGTCTCTTACTCACCGGCCTCTATTGTGATGTTGTATAAAATGGCTGGCTTGTTGTACAGCACCCAGGTTGATGCCAGGGTGTAGGCCTACGTCCTACGTTAGCCCCTCCATCACCTTGGTGGTGAGATATAGGTCACCGGCATGATGAGAATCACATAGAGCCTACGTCCGACGTACTCAATAGGATACCTCATCACACACGTGATTGGCCTATGGATGAGACGACACCGTTACACTGTTGGGATCGAGTGTCATTAAGATGTCGAGCGCAAGGACAAGGTTTGGCTTGATGTGAAACTCTAACTGCATTTTTTTGTCAGAGTTGTCTATTGTCTTATCGTCCTGTGTGTGTGTGTGTGTGTGTATGTGTGTGTGTGTGTGTGTGTGTTCCAGTGGGGAAGACTTCTCTGATCACCAGGTTCATGTATGACAGCTTTGACAACACGTACCAGGTGAGCCCACAAGCTAGACTTGTACCGATCAGTCCATTCAGGGCAGTGAATTAAAGCTTTGGACACGATTTGACAATATACTGCCATAACATGTGTTACTCCTTTGCTATTTAGACGAGTTCATGGAGAAAAGTATATTGATTTCTATGTTCTAGTCAAAGCATGTTCCTATACTTATGCGCTGGGAAGGTTCAGCCAATTGGACCACAAAGCTACATTGAATGTCAACTCACCAGATGAAATGGATCCGGTGTTTGTTTGCAGTGGTCCAAATTAAATTTCTAGTGAAGTAGCCGCAGCGTAGGTCAGACACGTACTGCATACGAGTAGGCCAGGCCATATACAGTAGTTCACGTCTACGTAGCCTCTTGCACACGAAGAAAGCTGGTTTAAGCACATTTTATTCCTTGGATATGAAAGCAATATCCATCACTGTATTTAAAATGTTGAATGATTGATTTGTGCATAGTACAACATCTAAATGACTTTTGCAAGCTGATTGAATTTCAGCTTTTAGGCCTACACATTTCATGATTGGAATTCAAAAATTGCTTATGTTGTGTTGTATTTGTGCTGCAGGCGACAATTGGAATCGACTTCTTATCAAAGACGATGTACTTGGAGGATCGAACAGTAAGGGACATTGTTTGACCTATCAAAAGTACACGTATATACATGGATAAAAAATGTATGCATCTTCAGTGCCATTCTAAATTGTACTTCTGTTTTGACTTGAGATGTGTATATTGGTTTGCTTTATTGTTGACTAACTACTTTGCACAGCAAGATCCTTTTGAAAATTAATATTTGATCAGTAACCTTCATAAAACTAATGTATTGTATTTATATTAAAGGTGCAATGTGTAAGATTTAGCCAACTGTCAAATTTGTCCTCCAAACTCCGGAAAAATAGGCGGCAGCATATTACCAGAAAGTTGGGACCCTATTGTAAGAAACAATGAAATGCACAGTCCCTCCCGATCTTTGATCGCTCCTCCTCCCTCCCCCTTCTCCCTTCCCCCCCAATGGCATCACCCAACTGAATATAGTGTAAAGTTACTGTTTATAGTGAATCTGTGTTATGGCAAGTTTTTCTCCTTCAAGTGATCCGGTAAGTTAGAGCCAGCATTACATTTTTCAGTGTACTTTTTAAATTTTTTAGTTTTCCTAGCTAGCAAGATGACATCTTACTAATTGACGATCATAAATCACCTTCAACATGATTGACAAGAGGTTAGAATACGCCCCCTGGGAAGAGCTACTTCTGCATCCTCTCATGTTGGACTGAGGGCAGACCGGATGCTGCAGTGATGGCAATCGCCTCTAGAGGTACAAAGTGGTTCTACGTGATGGTACGGGCCAGTGCTAGCTGGGCTAGCTGCGCTAGCTGCTAACTTAAGTAAAAACCTCTGCAACACACTACATACGTTATATCATACGTCTTTGACATAATGTCAAAACTGTTGTCTTCACATTCAGTTGATAATTGTACTTCATTTTTTAATGATTTAAAATAATAAGCTTACACATTGCACCTTTAAGCTGAGGAATATTCAGCAATATGCAGCATTTTTTGACCTATTAAAAGGCTGTATTAGTCATTGTGTGGTAGTTTAAAGCAGCCACTAGATCTCGGTGTGTGTGTGTGTGTGTGCAGGTAAGACTGCAGCTGTGGGATACTGCAGGACAGGAGCGGTTCAGGAGCCTCATTCCGAGCTACATACGAGACTCTACAGTGGCAGTGGTCGTGTATGACATCACCAGTGAGTCTCTTTATCTATCTGTCTTTCTGTTGGATCTCTCTCTCTCTCTATCTATCTATCTATCTATCTATCTATCTATCTATCTATCTATCTATCTATCTATCTATCTATCTATCTATCTATCTATCTATCTATCTATCTATCTATGTTGACATATCTTATATCTATTCATCCATCTCTATCTCTATCTCTCTATCTCTCTATCTATCTATCTATCTATCTATCTCTCTCTCTGTCTGTCTGTCTGTCTGTCTATCTATCTATCTATCTATCTATCTATCTATCTATCTATCTATCTATCTATCTATCTATCTATCTATCTATCTATCTATCTATCTATCTATCTATCTATCTATCTATCTATCTATTTATCTATCTATCTATCTTATCTTATATCTATTCATCCATCTATATCTCTATCTATCTCTCTATCTCTCTATCTATCTATCTATCTGTCTGTCTGTCTGTCTGTCTGTCTGTCTGTCTGTCTGTCTGTCTGTCTATCTGTCTATCTATCTATCTATCTATCTATCTATCTATCTATCTATCTATCTATCTATCTATCTATCTATCTATCTATCTATCTATCTATGTTGACATATCTTATATCTATTCATCCATCTCTATCTCTATCTATCTCTCTATCTCTCTATCTATCTGTCTGTCTGCCTGTCTGTCTGTCTGTCTATTTATCTATCTATCTTATCTTATATCTATTCATCCATCTCTATCTCTCTCTATCTCTCTCTCTATCTCTCTATCTATCTATCTGTCTGTCTGTCTGTCTGTCTGTCTGTCTGTCTGTCTGTCTGTCTGTCTGTCTGTCTGTCTATCTATCTATCTATCTATCTATCTATCTATCTATCTATCTATCTATCTATCTATCTATCTATCTATCTATCTATCTATCTATCTTATCTTATATCTATCCATCCATCTATCTCTCTCTCTCTCTCTCTCTCTGTCTTTCTCTCTTGGTCTCTATCTATCTATCTATCTATCTATCTATCTATCTATCTATCTATCTATCTATCTATCTATCTATCTATCTATCTATCTATCTATCTATCTATCTATCTATCTATCTATCTATCTATCTATCTATCTGTCTATCTAACATGTCCTCTCCTCTCCAGATGTGAACTCCTTCCAGCAGACCTGTAAATGGATCGACGACGTGAGGACTGAGCGAGGCTCTGACGTCATCATCATGCTGGTGGGGAACAAGACGGATCTGGAGGAGAAGAGGTGGGGCCCCTGTTGTCGATTGCTAATGTCTGTCCACTGTGTAACATATACATTGTGTCTGCACATACTGTGTGTATGGATTTCTTCATGAACGGCGAGGGGTTTCAAGTGTTACAGACTGTGTCCTGGTCCCCTTACAGGCAGATAACCATCGAGGAGGGGGAGCAGAGAGCCAAAGAACTCAGTGTCATGTTCATTGAGACCAGCGCGAAGACAGGCTGCAATGTAAAACAGGTGCGGCCTCACCCTCTCTTTAGTGTCTTGTTTTGCTTTTCGTTTCATTTCTTTCTGTAGATAAAATGCAAGTGTATTTTATTAATTGTTCATACAATGCTGTCCTCTTTCTTCTCCCCTCCTCTCTTCTTTATCATTTGGGTTTTTTTCTCTCGTTGTTTATCGGCTCTCGGCCCCGGGGCCCTGCTCTGCTCGTAGCTGTTTCGCCGTGTTGCTGCCGCCCTACCTGGAATGGAAAGCTTGGATGATGCCAACCCTGAAGGCAGTATCCTTTATTAGCCGGACTCAAAGTGTGGACAGCCAAGGCTGCCAAACACACACAGAGAGCGGGAGGTGTGAGAGAGACAGAGAGAGAGAGAGAGAGAGAGAGACACAGAGAAGGAGAGAGTGAGAGAGAGAGACAGACAGACAGACAGACAGAGAGAGAGAGAGAGAGAGAGAGAGAGACACACACAGAGAAGGAGAGAGAGTGAGAGAGAGAGACAGACAGACAGACAGAGAGAGAGAGAGAGAGAGAGAGACACACACACAGAAGGAGAGAGTGAGAGAGAGAGAGAGAGAGAGAGAGAGAGAGAGAGAGACAGACAGACAGACAGACAGACAGACAGACAGACAGACAGACAGACAGACACAGAGAGAAAGACAGAGAGAAAGACAGAGAGAAAGACAGAGAGAGAGAGAGAGATGCTTCTGGCACCAATACTAAGAAGTAGCCCAACAAGCCATTATCTAGCTTGCTCTGAACAACACAGTACATTTCTACTGAGTCAGGGTGGCGCAATTAGCCTGAGTGTGGGCTGCTAGGACGGTTATAGCACCACCTAGTGGTCTGCCTCAGAGGTGACGACTGGCGAGGTGCAGAGATGTAGTATTGCAGTTCTGTAGTGATGGGTTTGGATACAGCCTGTCTAAAAATAATGACTTACATTTGGACTTACTATGAAGAATAATTGTGGCAATTTAGTATCTCATAATTGTGACTTACTATGTCTTCTGCATTATATAGCAAACAATCACTATTTATACTAATGCCAGTTGAAAACATTGTAGGCCTACCGATAAGTATGATACAAATAACATCCATATAACGTACATACAAAATGGATACAGCAATCATGTGACACCTGACAATATAAATTACACTGGGACACCAACTCAAATCATTAATTATTCATGTGTTGTAATGCGATAACATTTATTCTAGATATGGGCTTCATAGAACGTGTAACTTAACATTTCAGCACACATCTGTGACAGGTCTTCTGATACAAACCTCTCAAAGGCAATTTATTAAAAAGAAATTATGTTATTATGTTTTCCTTTCTGTGGCAGAAATCATCTTCTGATGATTGTTATCTGAGCTAATTGTTGGGGATTTCCTTCACTCTTCTGTTTTCCAGTGATTGACATCAAGCTGGACAAACCAGCAGAGCCGACTGTCCCTGAGGGCGGGTGCTCATGTTAATGCAGAGCTGCTGACGCACAGCTCCCCTTCACACCATAGGCTTGTTGTGTTGCTTACTACTGGTTAGCTTCCAGTCAAATACAAATTGGATATGGGATCTGGGCCTTGTGTCTGATTGGAAAAAAAAATCTCACTTTATCTTTCAGTCTTGTTCAGTTGTAAAATATTGTATACTTTGTCAATATGTAAGTGCTGGAAAGAAAATAGGGGAAAGATTGAACTGAAACAAACAAAAAAACAAACAAACAAGAGTTTTGGCCGATGAAAAGGGGAGACAAATAGGAGTTCTTTTCGTCATTATGTTTTGTATTTTTTTATATATAAAAAAGGTTCAGCACCAAAAACGATGCCTAAGCGTAAATGGAGAAATATTTGGGTTAAGCCATGTTTCCAAGATGGCCGACGACTACATCTGAATGTTTGCAGCACGCATGCACACCGATCTGATCTACGACCTCCCCACCTCCAGAGTCTCCCTCTCCGCCCGGGGAAGGACAGGGTTGGCAGAATGTAACACAGAATGTTCTGGAGCCTCTCCCATCCCCCCTGCCCCCCCCCCACCCCCCGCCTCCCCCCACACAAGATCCAAATTACAGTTAGTTTCACCAAACAGTAGCAGTGAAGATATAGTGACACTATATATATATATATATATATATATATATGTGTGGGTTTAACTTTTATACGACAAACTAGTCTGTGGTCAAAGAAGAAGAGGAAGAAAAAAAAAGTATTTAAAAAACGTTTTAAAAAAAATGATGACTTAATATCACACACTTATTTCAGTTTCATACATCCTCCACACCCACCCCCAGTCCATCTGCTCACCCCCCCCCACTCCACCACCACCACCACCACCACCACTATTCCCGTAACACATTACTGAAGATCCACTGTAATGCACTGCACTGTATATAATAATGTAATATGTATGTTGTGAACGTCCCTCTGTAGAAGTGGTCCTTGTTCACCAGTATGAATAATGTAATAATGTTTAATGATTAATAAATGACAGATTAAAGGGCTTCACTCTCCTAACCATCAACACTAAGTGGGACCACAATGGTCGATTATTTGAGTGCTAATCCTTTTTTTTTTGTTCATCCTACTTATGTTGTTGCAATGCTTACCTAAAGAAAATGTTATTCAATATATAAAATGGTTGACTTCCTCAAGAGGTGTTGAAGGACTCCATCGAAGGTGCAAACGAGTATCTGATTTATTACATTTAATGTAACAGCAGGTTAAATACAGCTCATAATATGAATGTTGGGTCTGTTCAGTTCACCAACGTGAACCATGGACTGGTTAACTCAGTAGGGTTTATCTTTAATGTCTCTGCCCTGGCAAGGAGCGTATCTGTAATTAATGTTATCCCACATTTCCCATCTGGGATTACTAAAGTACATCCTAACTCAGAACTTTTAATTAAAAGACTCTGAGAAAAGTAGAAGATACATGGTGTATTATGTGTTATGACTGAAAGATCTGTTTGATTGGTAATATTATAATATTTAATTATTACCAATCTCTTAACTTTACTCACAAACGTACTCCATCAGTCTGTTTGTTTGTTTAACTAAATTTGTACTAATTATTCACAATGTAATTTATTGTAAGTGTAATATTATAGGCACATATACACACCAATTGAAAAGGGTAACATTGAGAGTGCATGAGGCAGGTAAACGTGACTGGAGTTTCGGGGAAGTTGGCATGGAAAGCACCTCTTAAAGGAAAAACTTGGAGGCTATTCTGGTCTAAACACTTAATCAATGAACTTACAGGTCATCTATAATGACTGGTATTCCCCCAGGCAGACAGACAGACAGACAGACAGACCACCCTACAGAGAACACACTGACTAGATGCAGTTAGCAGGCAACTTTCTCTGAAAAAAAATATTTTTTTATTCCTATTATTTTAATGGCCTAAATGTAAAGGGAATTGAGCTAGTGTGTGTGTGTGTCTTTATGCCTGCTTGTGTGTGTGTGGGTGTGTGTGTCTTTGTGTGCACATTGCGCACTTATCAAAAACCAGAAACACTTGATCGTATGTAACTTAAAATGTCACACAAGATGGATGCAAACTATTTCAGATATTTGACTCCTGTCTAGCAACAAACATTACCTTCCCTCAAGAAAAAAGACACACCTCCTCAAAGGAAACGTTAACACATCTCAAATCCTCCCTGTTACACCCTCACACATTCAGACTTTAAAAGGTGGACACGTCCAACCCATCAAAACCCAGATCCCGTTCCTCCTTTTCTTCCAAATACAACTGAACATCCAGCAGGCTTGGTGTGTATACATACCTATGGCTGTACCAATAGGCCTACATACACTGAAGACACAATTAGAGTAACATGTCTAGGGTTCAGATTTACGGCACCACAGACCTTCGCTCTCGGCTGCGGGAGCTGCGCACCGACATAGCCATGGCCGTCGACGACCCCTTCCCTCTGGTGCACGGGATGGCTGATAGAAACATCATCACCGACCAGCTGTTCAAGGTAAGATGGTCAAAGCTCATAAATCACCCAACACAAAATGGGATGTTGTTGTTAACCATAGCATCAATGGTCATGCTGACCTTTTTGTGTTGTGTAGTATAATATCATCATTTATTTTACATCATATAATCATATCATTTATTTGTCAAAGTCATTCTTTTATGGGATATTGTACAAGCAACAACAGGTTGTGAACTTTTTTTATTTGCAACTATCTAAATACTTAATACCAAAATAAACCCATTTGTATACCATTGCTGCCGACACCTTTGCCAATGTACCAAAGTATTCAACTCCTAATCAATGCACGAGTGGCCAACTAAAATTAGAATGGCCCGACAGGATTTTTGAATGCGTTGTCATGAATAATGCTGAGTGAGGAGAGCTCTCTGTCTGTGTCTCCAGGAGACCGTGGAGAGAGAGGGGAAGGAGGGAGTCCACAGGGCCATGTACTCCCTGGTCTCCTGGGTTTTGCGTCAGAGTAGATCCACCCTCCAGGCCTTCTGGAGCAGTCTGACCAAGGGCTACAACATGGAGAGCTACCCAAAACTACACACTCTGCTTACCAGAGAGCATGCAGGTATGGGATGGTGGTGGTTCAAAAACACTTGGTCTTGAGTGGGTGCGCACTGGTTCTGAAGCAACCGTCTTTCAACTGTATACTGGAAAGCTGTAGTCCTGTCCTTGTATGCATGTATATGCGTGCATTGAAATAAGCCACTGTTTTAGAAGTTACAAATCATTCTATTCTGATAATATTATATACTGTATATAGCCTATTATTGAATATCATATACTGTATTAAATATCATATATCATCTAATCGTATAATTTCATGTCATATCATCTTATATTGTCTTACATGGTGTCATGTTGATGACAGGAGTGAATGTGGGAAAATACAGATGTGTGAAAAGGTCTATGGAAGCCTCCAGGGAACATCACCACAAAAAGAGAAAATGTGAAGAAAGACAGACGACCTCCAACCCTCACTGTTTACAGCAGACCTCTAAGAAAAAGAAAGGTCGTAACTTGTGTATTTATTTCATTGCCAGGTCCATTAGAATTCATGTTTTTGTGTATTGCATATCAACATAGTGATATAGCATAATTGTTTAAAGATAATCACTGTTTCAAGATTTTTCACTGATCCGATTTTTCTAAGTTGGTATTAATGCTAAACACTTGTTATTGTCATTGTTGTAGAGGCCAAATTAAAGTCATGCAAATTAAAAAGCACCACCTCACAGATGGCTCCACTACTTGCGGCAAAAGGTCATTTTTTTTTAAATTGACTTCAATTCAAATAAACTACCATAATCAACTTCTACTCTACCTCCATTTTTGTAATTCGCAAATATCCAACGTTGTAATCGGACGTTGTCCCCATTACATTTCATGAATAGAGCCTGCATCTGACTGCTGCTGTTGCACCACCGGTGGGAGGTTGGTGATGCCCTCGGACCAAAGAGCAGTCCCTCCATTCTCCACATCTTCTCCTTCTTCTACTAGGAATGTACCAGAGAGTCAAGAGGCCAGGGAGGAGGCCCCCGTCAGCCAGGTGTCCAACGGTAGGCAGTTGATAGTGTGTGTGTGTGTGTGTGTGTGTGTGTGTGTGTGTGTGTGTGTGTGTGTGTGTGTGTGTGTGTGTGTTTAGGAGGGGGGGGGGGGGGGGTTATTGAAAGTATTACAAGGAACATGTGGTTGATAGAGACTTTCTCTCTGTTTTGTTGCTTTGTTTCTGAAATGCTGTACAGCAATTAGTTTGTATGTATGTGTATGTGTTGCACATATACTTTGTAAAACATAAGTAAACCTGAAAGTATAATACTGTAGGAGCCATTATTCTGTTTGTTTGATTTATTTATATTATTATCTATGCAGTTCCCGTTGCAGCCACAGGGTGGCGTGGTATAAGGAAATTGCCTTCGTCAATTGTAATAGTAGTATACCGGTAATTGCCTAATTGTGTGCAGGTACGTGTAAACGGGCAAAGCACCGGTTTTTGATCGTGAGAACAAGTCCGTTACATGTGAAGCTATAATATCATTGTATTCTGCTATATCGGCCAATAAGTGACAATATCCATTTGAAATATAGGCCTACACCAGATTATGACAAGCTATGGACATTGATCTAATGTCTTTGAGAGCACACATGTTGGTTGCCAGATTATATTGGTTAATGTCGACGCCAGTATGCTACTACACCGCTGATTTAAACGTAGGCAAATCCAGGCCTATTGAGACCGTGTTAGTGTTGTTATCAGTGGCGTTGCTATTTCACAGAAAGTGCCGCAAAGTTAATTGGAGTCGAAAGTCGCAATCTAGAGAAAGCAGATGGACCGCTCAGCCTCCAAGCGGCTGCCGCTGTGGTTCACCACACGAGGGCGACAAACACCAGCATGACAGAGGTAAAGTCATTTAACATTTGCCATGTGGCTCATTTGTGTATTTCCCCTTTGAAGTCAAGTGTGTGTGTGTGTGTGTGTGTGTGTGTGTGTGTGTGTGTGTGTGTGTGTGTGTGTGTGTGTGTGTGTGTGTGTGTGTGTGTGTGTGTGTGTGTGTGTGTGTGTGTGTGTGTGTGTGTGTGTGTGTGTGTGTGTGTGTGTGTGCTGCTCAGCTTCATCCTAACGATGACGAGTGTGCCGTGTGTAAAGACGGCGGAGAGCTGATCTGCTGTGACGCCTGTCCCAGGGCCTTGCACCTGACCTGCCTGCAGCCGCCACTCACATCCATACCGAGGTATCTGGCACAGTGTGGCTCTAGGTAACCACTGTTTAGGCGACTGTGAGGACGCACCTGTGGGACACACATCCATGATATGAGAGGATGTCAGACACTGTTCTGACGCATGTATTTGGGAATGTGTGGCTCAGTGTCATTTTCACTTTGAAATGTGCAGTGGGACTTGGAAATGTCAGTGGTGCCATGGCAACAGTGTGAAAAGTGAGACTGGCAAGGCACCTCTTCAGGTGAGCTACTGGGGGGGGGGATCAAGTCACCTAACTGTTGCAAAACAGTTGTTTACACAATGTCTTAAATGTGCTTGGAAGTTGCCAGCGTTCACTTCTAGATAACACATTATTTACTCTTTCACCTTGTATTATACTTGGGAAGATAAAAAATAGTTAATGAAATTATGAAAAATTATTTTCTTGTAAGACACTTCATGGCGACGTCACATTTTTGTTTAATGGGGCCTGATCATGGGAAGACACACTGGCAGCAATTATCAAGTATTGCCAGAGAAACAATGGGTGTACATGATTCTTATAGGGAAACTTTGTGTGTGTGTGTGTGTGTGTGTGTGTGTGTGTGTGTGTGTGTGTGTGTGTGTGTGTGTGTGTGTGTGTGTGTGTGTGTGTGTGTGTGTGTGTGTGTGTGTGTCCAGTTTTCAGGCAGTGGTGGTGGTGGTGATGGTGACCTCTGTGGTGTTTGCCGCCTGGCTGGAGGCCGGCTAAGCCAGTGTGCTCTGTGTCTGCGGCACTACCACCTCCACTGTCACTTCAGCAGGTAATGCCTTGTCCATCACCTACGTCAACAGAGCAGCAGCATTAGTATTGTGTCCAGTAACTGGACATTAGTTCTACAACTGTAGTACTAGCACCCCATCATTAGCCATGACACAAACGCTAAGATCGCTAAGTGATGCAGGTTAAACGTAGCCGTCTTAAAGGATAACTAACCTGTAAAACTATAGGGCATTAGCATATAGGGCATTATTAGGGTATTGTGTCTACCCAAGTCTCTTCAAGGAGAGTTCAGAGCGAGACTTCTCCTTGGTGAGACTTCATTAGACACAATAACAAACAGACCGGATCAAATGAAAGGTAAAGACAAATGTTTTATTTCTCTGTAGGTATCCTTTCCATACGGTTGTCAGACAGTTATAATAACAATCTGAGTCAGTGGCAAAACACCTGGATTGATGGGGACCTAATGCCCTATAGTTTTTGCCCATTGCTGCCTATTTTGCGGCTGACGGCTGAAGCCCTCTCACTCAATACTGGAACAATTGCAAAAATTATTGTCCGCATTGGTCCCTGAGACCCAAAATGATGGGAAAATAGGGTCCAGGTTACAAAATCCCGAAGTTATCCTTTAATTGCTAGTGTGCATTGCCACACTGCACTTTCCCAAGGTGCTGCGCTGATATCATGTTGAAGGTAGATCATTATGCACCCACTAATAGACTATAATGGACTATCGCAGCCATCGCTGGTTGTTTCCACTGGTCAAAAATGACCCACATTGTATCTCATGATGGAGGCATAATGACATATTGATTATCATCACACACACACACACACACACACACACACACACACACACACACACACACACACACACACACACACACACACACACACAGTTATATATGATGACCATTTACAGGATGTGTTTTGCACCTCAGGGAGAGGTCTGTCTGCTTATCCTGCATCATTCTCGCAGACAAACACCCAGAGGACAAGGCTGAATCCTGGGCTGCAGGGCTGCAGGTGTGTGTGGGCCTGTGTTTGTCACGTGTATGTGTGCACTTTACTCTTTTGCATGGGTATACATGCACATGCATTTCAAATTCCTTGCGTGATGTATCGTCGAAGCATATTCTGCGTGTTGTGTGTGTGTTCTCTCAGGTGGTTCAACCAGTACATATGCAGAACTACTCCTTCCTTGATTCTATCATCCAGAGGGAGGAAATGGACTCTATCATCGGAGAGGTAAGGACCGTAACAAAGGCGTCAAGATAAAGTGTAAGCTGTATCAGGCATGAACACACATGTGTCTCCTGTGCATGTGGTTCAGGATTATTTTTTAAATGGAACAGTGTGTTGGATGGGTCAGAAAAAAATATGCATTTAAAATACATTAGCTCAATAACATATTGCTTTGTGTGTCTCCATAACTTTCATGGAGGTAATTTCTGTGAGACATCCCAGTGATGTTACTCCTAATAAAAATAAGAATGACAATTAAATGAAATAATAATAATAATAGGTAACCCTTCCTTTTACAGTACGGTAATTACCAGCTAATTCCCTGGTAATAAGATGTATTTACTAAGTAATAACCAGGTAATTAAATGTAATTACCTTCTAATTACCAAGTACTTACCAGGTAATTACCAAGTATTTACATTACATATTTACCTGGTAACTACCAATTATTTACCTGGTAGTTACCTGATATTTACCTGGTAACTACCACTTATTTACCTGGTAGTTACCTGATATTTACCTGGTAACAACCACTTATTTTCCTGGTAGTTACCTGATATTTACCTGGTAACTACCACTTATTTACCTGGTAGTTACCTGATATGGTAAAAACATAAACAAAAACTTGTTGGTATTTACCTGGTAAATACCAACAAGTTACCCAGTATTTACTAGATATATACTGAAAACTACCAGGTATTTATCCAGGAATGTATTACCAATCAACCTGTGTAGTGACAGTGAGGTTAGTAATGACTCTGATATTTACCTGGTAATTACCCAGTATTTAATTGATAACTTGCAACTATTTACTAAGTAATTACTTTCTAATTACCCAGTAGTTACAATTTTCCCAATAACCCCCATGTATGTATGCAGATATTAACTGGTATTTACCCAGTAATTACAAATGTAATTCCAAAACATTATCAGGTAAAACCCTGTGAATTACCCTGTAAGGAAGGTGGAACTGTACTGTAAAAGGAAGTGTGGTTTGTTTCAATGATATTACCATATACTTTCCTGGTAACTGTAGATTATAATCCTCTAGTTTTGAACATGGTATCTGGCAAAAACTCCCATACCTCCCTGATAATTATCGGGTAATCATCGGGGTGATATCAGAGTTTTACAGAGTAGTTACCTGTAAGAAAGGTGGAACTGTACTGTAAAAGGAAGCGTGGTTTGTTTCAATGATATTACCATATACTTTCCTGGTAATTGTAGATTATAATCCTCTACCACCCATTAGGGTGTGTAGTTTTGAACATGGTATCTGGCAAAAACTCCCATATCTCCCTGATAATTATCGGGGTGATATCAGAGTTTTACAGAGTAGTTACCTGTAAGAAAGGTGGAACTGTACTGTAAAAGGAAGCATGGTTTGTTTCAATGATATTACTGTAGCTCCCAAGTAGTACACACGAGGCCAGAGGTCTTTGTTAGAAAACAGGATTTATTTTCCAGGTCGAACCAACCCGTGAGAAATGGGTTTAAAGAGAACAATAATTCAAATCAATAAATACAATTGACAATATGCAAATGTCCGTTTTTTCAGCAGCACAACAGGTGTTACATTTACACCAAAAACCACTACACACACCTCACATACAGTCCACAACTCAATATTAACTTGTAAATTTACAAACTTAACTTACATATACATATTCACCACTTTACATCGTATGCAAATCACCATCACGCACCAACTATGCAATGGAATGCAACACAATACAATCGCTCACGTTCTTCATAGACGTAAATAAAAGATAAACATGCCTCGTCCACTGCTAACTACTTAAGGAGGGAATGTTCTTGTATGCGTCTTCCTTGTCCTTTATAGTTGTTCTACTTTAAGTGCCTTAAGCTTTTAACTTTAACTTATAGCTTATAGAACGTGCTGCTTCTTTCGCGCGGGAGGTTAACAAATTAAACAAACTATACCAGGAAAGTACATGGTTACCATATACATTCCTGGTATAGTTTGTTTCATTTGTTAACGTCCCGTTTCTTTTGTTCCTACTGTTTAGAATGGCATTGGGGCGGAACTAATTGCCGCCGGAATACGACACCTTTTAGCAACGCACCTAGCCAAACAGCGCGAAAGAGGCAGCACGTTCTATAAGCTATAAGTTAAAGTTAAAAGCTAAAGGCACTTAAAGTAGAACAACTATAAAGGACAAGGAAGAAACATACTAGAACATTCCCTCCTTAAGTAGTTAGCAGTGGACGAGGCATGTTTATCTTTTATTTACGTCTATGAAGAACGTGAACGATTGTGTTGCATTCCATTGCATGGTTGGTGCGTGATGGGGATTTGCATACGATGTAAAGTGGTGAATATGTATATGTAAGTTAAGTTTGTAAATGTACAAGTTAATATTGAGTTGTGGACTATGTGAGGTGTGTGTAGTGGTTTTTGGTGTAAATGTACTGTTGTGCTGCTGAAAAAACAGACATTTGCATATTGTCAATTGTATTTATTGATTTGAATTATTTTTCTCTTTAAACCCATTTCTCACGGGTTGGTTCGACCTGGAAAATAAATCCTGTTTTCTAACAAAGACCTCTGGCCTCGTGTGTACTACTTGGGAGCTACAGTAATATCATTGAAACAAACCATGCTTCCTTTTACAGTACAGTTCCACCTTTCTTACAGGTAACTACTCTGTAAAACTCCGATATCACCCCGATAATTATCAGGGAGATATGGGAGTTTTTGCCAGATACCATGTTCAAAACTACACACCCTAATGGGTGGTAGAGGATTATAATCTACAATTACCAGGAAAGTATATGGTAATATCATTGAAACAAACCACGCTTCCTTTTACAGTACAGTTCCACCTTTCTTACACGGTAACTACTCTGTAAAACTCTGATATCACCCCGATAATTACCCGATAATTATCAGGGAGGTATGGGAGTTTTTGCCAGATACCATGTTCAAAACTAGAGGATTATAATCTACAGTTACCAGGAAAGTATATGGTAATATCATTGAAACAAACCACACTTCCTTTTACAGTACAGTTCCACCTTCCTTACAGGGTAATTCACAGGGTTTTACCTGATAATGTTTTGGAATTACATTTGTAATTACTGGGTAAATACCAGTTAATATCTACATACATACATGGGGGTTATTGGGTAAATTGTAACTACTGGGTAATTAGAAAGTAATTACTTAGTAAATAGTTGCAAGTTATCAAGTAAATACTGGGTAATTACCAGGTAAATATCAGAGTCATTACTAACCTCACTGTCACTACACAGGTTGATTGGTAATACATAATCTATAATTCCTGGATAAATACCTGGTAGTTTTCAGTATATATCTAGTAAATACTGGGTAACTTGTTGGTATTTACCAGGTAAATACCAACAAGTTTTTGTTTATGTTTTTACCATATCAGGTAACTACCAGGTAAATAAGTGGTAGTTACCAGGTAAATATCAGGTAACTACCAGGTAAATAAGTGGTTGTTACAACCCAGTCTCATATAAAAACGTATCCTGGCTACGTTGGTCCAAAGTGCAAAACGTAGAGGGGCTACAATAACGGCCCTCAAATTGTATGACTGTTACGTTTTTTCTGCCTATTCTTTCCTATGGTGTTGCGTCCAAGTCACGTGACTTTCAAGATTCCGGCTGCGAGAACAAAAAACATGGCGGACATTTCTCTTATTTTTAGTGAGAAAATCTATATTTTGAGTTAGTTTGCATAACTGCATACAAATGCGTTTTGATTACATTTCTAGCGAGAAATATATATTTTACTTTCATAATATCCACTCAGTGAATGTACATAATCACTCGCTTGCTCGTTGTTGCGACGATTTTTCAGATCTCGCCAGAATAACGTGAAACTGAAACGTTTTGTTTGCTATGGACGCTGCTGTCGCCTAGCACAGCTGTAGCCCCAGATTCCACACGGGACTCCCTTGTGACGTCACTCGTCACTCGACGTCTGACGGATCAAACCCATAGACATATATACTTGTATATATGTCTGTGGATCAAACCCATAGACATATATACTTGTATATATGTCTGTGGATCAAACCCTCGCCCACTACATGTCTGAGGTTGATTTGCTGATCAACACATTATTCCGTGGCAGCGGGAGAAACTAATGTTGACAAAGTGACGAGTTACGATCGGATGTTTGTCCGCTGTTTAATTGTGATGGTGTGTGGGCATCCGTCCTGTGGTTAGTTATTACTCCTGTATCAGAGCTATAGAGTAAACAACTCTATAAACAACTATGTTTACTCTATAGCTCTGATTCCTGATGACGTCAGGTTGCTAGGGGCTACGGCTGATCAGCCGGAAGTACTGTCCTTACTGTACTATTGTTTATGTTGTAATGTCATAAGTGTTGACAATAAAGTTTGTTAAAAAAAACAACAACAACTATTATTGTCCCACACCACAATGTATGTCCCACAATGTTAACTCCAAACAATTCATGTTTGTCCAATGCATTCATAAGACAAACAAAGCAGCTGGAAACACGTCTAAAAACACTTGAAATAGAATGTAGCCTATATTTATATTTTTACAACATCAATCTCCCTATAATATGAACAAAATATGATCAGGTTATACTTTCTCTCTTGAAAACGGGCAAAACGCTAACCCTAACCCTAACCCGGAAAATGAATTTAAAAAACTACAAACGTTCGGAAAATGCAATACAATGAAGTGTGCGGCGCCATGTTTTTCCGCCATTTTTTGTAGTTCTAAAATGTTTAGTTAACGTTTTCCCTATTATGTGAAAATGTGTCAAGGAACTTCGCAAGTGAATTATATGTTTTAGGGGCCGAGGAGCACATTTATTTAGTCAGATTTCATTTTTACTATTGTTAATTGGGTGAAATCTGGTTTTGACCTTACCCAGTAGCGCCCCCTGATGGTTTGGCAAAGGCCACAAAGGCCATGATAGAAGAAGTCAAGAGCTTTCCAAAAATGTTTTCCCCATGTTTGTATCACATTGTGTTGCTTTTCTGTAAGCCTTTAAAAGAGCCTTAGGTTCAAGGTTCAAAGGGCATTCCTGAGGAGCAGGAACCATCCAGAATGTCCACAGTGGCAGATCTGTATTCTGCAGATCAAGACCTTTCCAACGGTGTCTTCATTGTCATCCTACGACAAAGTTTAATTTTTATCTTGCTCACTACCAAGGCCCTTACTGATGTGTACTTTCTCACAGCCTATATAGAGCCAAGATGGATAAAATCACTAAAACATATTTTAAGGGATATATAGTGACAAAATGTGTTCAACATATCGATGGTGACCTTATCCTTAGTCATGCTTTTCAATTTGGAGCAGTTTAGACCCCATTTACCCCTTAAACTAGGCCTATCTTTCATATTAATATTTCCATATTACTTAATATGACCATTTATAGCCATTGTGTTCCCTTCCCCAGGGCTGACAGGATTGCCCTGGATGAACCAATAGTATATAATATGGTAATGCGAATGTATGTCTGTGTGCAGTTACATTTTTACACACAGTTGTTTTTAATTGACCAAGATATGAGCTTTTAAAAGAAAGTAGGTATGCAAAGGGCGTTAGAACTACAAAAAAAATGGCGGAAAAACATGGCGCCGCACACTTCATTGTATTGCATTTTCTGAACGTTTGTAGTTTTTTAAATTCATTTTCCGGGTTAGGGTTAGGGTTAGCGTTTTGCCCGTTTTCAAGAGAGAAAGTATAACCTGATCATATTTTGTTCATATTATAGGGAGATTGATGTTGTAAAAATATAAATATAGGCTACATTCTAAGTGTTTTTAGACGTGTTTCCAGCTGCTTTGTTTGTCTTATGAATGCATTGGACAAACATGAATTGTTTGGATTTAACATTGTGGGACATACATTGTGGTGTGGGACAATAATAGTTGTTGTTGTTTTTTTTAACAAACTTTATTGTCAACACTTATGACATTACAACATAAACAATAGTACAGCAGTAAGGACAGTACTTCCGGCTGATCAGCCGTAGCCCCTAGCAACCTGACGTCATCAGGAATCAGAGCTATAGAGTAAACATAGTTGTTTATAGAGTTGTTTACTCTATAGCTCTGATACAGGAGTAATAACTAACCAACAGGACGGATGCCCACACACCATCACAATTAAACAGCGGACAAACATCCGATCGTAACTCGTCACTTTGTCAACATTAGTTTCTCCCGCTGCCACGGAATAATGTGTTGATCAGCATATCAACCTCAGACATGTAGTGGGCGAGGGTTTGATCCACAGACATATATACATGTATATAAGTCATATATACATGTATATATGTCATATATACATGTATATATGTCTATGGGTTTGATCCGTCAGACGTCGAGTGACGAGTGACGTCACAAGGGAGTCCCGTGTGGAATCTGGGGCTACAGCTGTGCTAGGCGACAGCAGCGTCCATAGCAAACAAAACGTTTCAGTTTCACGTTATTCTGGCGAGATCTGAAAAATCGTCGCAACAACGAGCAAGCGAGTGATTATGTACATTCACTGAGTGGATATTATGAAAGTAAAATATATATTTCTCGCTAGAAATGTAATCAAAACGCATTTGTATGCAGAAACTAACTCAAAATATAGATTTTCTCACTAAAAATAAGAGAAATGTCCGCCATGTTTTTTGTTCTCGCAGCCGGAATCTTGAAAGTCACGTGACTTGGACGCAACACCATAGGAAAGAATAGGCAGAAAAAACGTAACAGTCATACAATTTGAGGGCCGTTATTGTAGCCCCTCTACGTTTTGCACTTTGGACCAACGTAGCCAGGATACGTTTTTGTATGAGACTGGGTTGGTTGTTACCAGGTAAATATCAGGTAACTACCAGGTAAATAAGTGGTAGTTACCAGGTAAATATCAGGTAACTACCAGGTAAATAAGTGGTAGTTACCAGGTAAATATCAGGTAACTACCAGGTAAATAAGTGGTAGTTACCAGGTAAATATCAGGTAACTACCAGGTAAATAAGTGGTAGTTACCAGGTAAATATGTAATGTAAATACTTGGTAATTACCTGGTAAGTACTTGGTAATTAGAAGGTAATTACATTTAATTACCTGGTTATTACTTAGTAAATACATCTTATTACCAGGTAATTAGCTGGTAATTACCGTACTGTAAAAGGAAGGGTTACCTAATAATAATAATAATAATAATAATAATAATAATAATAATAATACAAATATTACCCACTTTAATTAATGTATTTCTCATAATGACTCATAACGTTTCTCTCTGGGCAGGAGTCCCTGGATGGGATCCTGCAGTGGGCCTTCCACAGTGTCCCCAGGCCTCTGCCTGACTCTCAGGGGCCCTACCAGCCAGGGGTAGATCCCAGGCCCCTGCCTGACTCTCAGGGGCCCTACCAGCCAGGGGTAGATACCAGGCCCCTGCCTGACTCTCAGGGGCCCTACCAGCCAGGGGTAGATACCAGGCCCCTGCCTGACTCTCAAGAGCCCTACCAGACAGGGGTAGATACCAGCAACACCCAGCCTGGTTTGGAGATGACACTTGTATAGCTTCAGAAATTATTTTCTTTCTTCCATTCTTAGAATGACCTAGTTGTAGTATTAGTGTGAGTTGATTATGTTTGGCTTTATGAACACACGTGTTTAATGTGATTGAGTTTTGGTAGGTCGACTGTCAATTGTGGTTGACTTGTCGAGTAAACAATTATTGAAGCTGATCTAATTATCTGCTATTTATTTACTTTTAATGCACTTGCTTACATGATGAACAGACCTACCTATATTATAGCAAATCTTGTATTGGGGAAAACCTGCGACTTCCTCAATCACTCTGGATTCAAATCTGAATTGTAAAGTGAGGGCTTAACAGCACCTGATTTACACTTGATTTATTTAACAAAACACAGACAACGTTTGTCTAGACGCTTCTCCGAACCATATATCATTCCTCTTATCCCCCTTTCTTTCAAACTATAATTTCTCTCCTTATCCATGTGAGCTGCCCTCGCTGGGCAGATTTTGCAGTCTCTCTCCTCCCCCACCCCTCCTCCTCCTCCTCCTGCTCCTCCTTCTCTCCCCTCCCTCCTCCTCATCCTCCTCCTCCCCCTTCTCTTGCTCCTCTTGTGGAGGCCCTGACCCGGCCCTGACCAAATAGGGTGCTGGCTGTGATACAGATGGGTACTGAGATCTCTGACAAGGTCAGGCTCCGGTTCGTCGGTTCTGCATTTATCGTTTAAACTGTTTTCTTTTTGGGTATATATATATTATCTTGTCCTTATCTAGGGTTACCCTAGATAAGGACATTAGGACAAGCGAAAACAAAGTTGTTTATCCAGATTTGTGCTCTCACTCCCTGAGGATTTCGACAGGCCTCGATAAGGGTGGAAGTAAAACACATTCTTAAAATGACATACTAATATGCACATAAATATACATATTTACATAGAACCCTTGCCTATATGCACACCAACTCAAAGCACCCCCCAAAATGTTGCAACCGCCAAAATGCACTGCCAGTGCATTGACATAATCATTATTCTCAGGCTCTTGTTCTCATTACTTCAATCTGGGAAAGAATGTACATTCACACAATGCAACAGATGGTTTTAGTTTGATAAGGTATTCATGTGAGACACACACACAAAAAATTGCTTCAATTTAACAGGAATTCCTTGAAGACTATCACTTAGATGAGGAATGTTGTTTTTGTCAGGGGATTCAGGAGTTTTAGCATAACTGCAGAAGGATGGACCTCTGCCAGGCAGCCGGGGGACTTTTTTTCTCCCTCGATCCCTTTTGTTGCCATGGTTTCCGACAGCTCCCAACCACAAACAACGAGGTGGATGGGAATTGATCTCCTTTCCATTGTGTACATATTTGTAATATGTGTCCCTCTGTATATTTGTTGCTTGCAGACTTAAAGCCTAACCAATGCTACTCCAAAATAAGAGTCTGGTGTATGTAATGTTGATTCGGATTAAGTTTACCTACATCATAATAGCCCCTGTCACAACAACACAATGGTTGAGGTAATAACAATACATAATTGAAAGTATTGGCCATGTTGAACGTTGTACACGCTACTTACACATTTATCTTAATTTGTCATACATGTAATTCCAAATAAATGACTATTCCATGCCACAGGTCAGCTAAAGCATTGGCTAAAATGTGTGTATGAATCGCACATTCCTCTGCTATCACAGAGATGTGTGGTATCGTATCTCAACTGCAACATGACACCATTAAAAAAAATGTATAAACTTCCCAGCTCGTCTTTGATTGAAACAAAAGCAAACCCCTTCTCACCTCAAGGGGGCCCTCTGGATGTTCAGTGATGAATATTTCATTATAAAACAACAACATATATGTATACACACACTCAGTGTTTAGCCCTAAATGAACACACACACACACACACACACACACACACACACACACACACACACACACACACACACACACACAAAGGATGGATGTGTTGCAACACATCCAGTGTTGTTCACTGCAATGGAATCCCAAAGCAAGATGTGATAAGCGTCGTTCCCACGGTTCGCCCTGTCCTCCTCAGCAGCTCTCTGCCCCTTCAGATAGAGGTGAGGGGAGGGAGATTTCACACAGGTGTTACCGCTGGCAGCCCTGCCTTTGGTGTATCAGAGGAGGGTAATGGAGAGAGTTGGTGAAGCTGCATAACTTTGTCGTCAGCCCCTCCCCCCCAAAAAAATATATAAATATATATATAAGCTATATAAGCTCTTTTTTCAGCTATTGTTACAGGCAGGAAATTGTAGAAGCTGTCTAATATATGTCTGCATTGTCTAATATCTGGTTGGTGTTAGGTTCCTACGCATTGTCTTAGATCTGGTTGGTGTAAGGTTTCACAGTCTTCTAGGTCTTTGTTCTTGTTGACACACCAGGTTGTGGAGTCATTTTGGAAATCCTATAGTACTTTACTATCGTACCCTAGTCTATGGCATAGTACTATACTATCGTATCATAGTCTACGACTATAGTACTTTACTATAGTACCATAGTCTATGACTATAGTACTTTACTATAGTACCATAGTCTATGGCATAGTACTATACTATCGTATCATAGTCTACGACTATAGTACTTTACTATAGTACCATAGTCTATGACTATAGTACTTTACTATAGTACCATAGTCTACGACTATAGTACTTTACTATAGTACCATAGTCTATGACTATAGTACTTTACTATAGTACCATAGTCTATGACTATAGTACTTTACTATAGTACCATAGTCTACGACTATAGTACTTTACTATCGTACCATAGTCTATGACTATAGTACTTTACTATAGTACCATAGTCTATGACTATAGTACTTTACTATAGTACCATAGTCTACGACTATAGTACTTTACTATCGTACCATAGTCTATAACTATAGTCCTATAGTGTGTATACTGGGTCTGTGTGCGTAGTATAGGCCTACTGGGTCCGTGAGCGTATTATACTGGGTCCGTGAGCGTAGTATACTGGGTCTGTGAGCGTATTATACTGGGTCCGTGAGCGTAGTGTACTGGGTCCGTGAGCGTAGTGTACTGGGTCCGTGAGCGTAGTATACTGGGCCTGTGAGCGTAGTATACTGGGTCTGTGAGCGTAGTGTACTGGGTCCGTGAGCGTAGTGTACTGGGTCCGTGAGCGTAGTATACTGGGTCCGTGAGCGTAGTGTACTGGGTCCGTGAGCGTAGTGTACTGGGTCCGTGAGCGTAGTATACTGGGTCTGTGAGCGTAGTATACTGGGCCTGTGAGCGTAGTATACTGGGTCTGTGAGCGTAGTGTACTGGGTCCGTGAGCGTAGTGTACTGGGCCCGTGAGCGTAGTGTACTGGGCCCGTGAGCGTAGTGTACTGGGCCCGTGAGCGTAGTATACTGGGCCTGTGAGCATACTGAGTCCGTGAGCGTAGTATACTGGGTCCATGAGCGTAGTGTACTGGGTCCATGAGCGTAGTGTACTGGGTCCGTGAGCGTAGTGTACTGGGTCCATGAGCGTAGTGTACTGGGTCCGTGAGCGTAGTGTACTGGGTCCGTGAGCGTAGTGTACTGGGTCCATGAGCGTAGTGTACTGGGTCCGTGAGCGTAGTGTACTGGGTCCGTGAGCGTAGTGTACTGGGTCCATGAGCGTAGTGTACTGGGTCCGTGAGCGTAGTGTACTGGGCCCGTGAGCACGCATTGTTCTCCAACCTTTGCAAGTTGTTTATCTCATAAGAGTGATGAGAGTTCACTTGCAGCATTCCAGTGTTATATAAGCGTGGTGCGATGTCAGCCAGCCCTGAGATGTTGTTATTTGGGATTCTCAGTGAAGTGGATCTGAACGCACGGCTAGCTAGGGGTGAACGCACACATGCGCACGTACACGCCCGCACGCATGCACGCACACGCACACACACACACACACACACACACACACACACACACACACACACACACACACACACACACACACACACATACAGCTCCCACGTCACATGCCTTTCCCCCTTATTTTTGCCAAGAAAGTGTCATTCTCTTCTTTCTTTTGGCTTAGTGTTTTCACTCGAGTGATTACTGCCCTCTCTCTCTCTCTCTCTCTCTCTCTCTCTCTCTCCCTCCTAGTGTGTGTAATGCTTGGCATGTGAAATATTTTGTATGCTGAGGACCAAAGGACTAGTCCTCAAAGAAATAAAACGAAAAAAAACCTTTTCTGAGATTCACCCAAGAAGCACACATCATTCAGTGACCACAGCACCAAGACTGCAACATCAACTCCCCTGCACATAGTCCTACGTCTAGACGTCTTCAGCCATTTACGTTCCTTTACTGCATTTGACACGTCATAAAACACCCCCCAAAAAAGCATTGTTTTGGTCCCATGGTCCCATTGTTTTGCCATGTTTTCGCAGACAAATCTCTAGTTGAAAAAGGGAAAAGACATGAAGGAAAATAACTCTCTCTCCCTCTCTCTCTCTCTCTCTCTCTCTCTCTCTCTCTTTCAGCCGCTCTCTCTCTTTCGACCGCTCTCTCTTTCTTTCTCTCCCTCTGTGCCCCCCCCCTCTCTCTCTCTCCCATGTCTCCCCCCTGAGGAGGCCGGATAATGATACACTGGCAGGGGCAGATTGCAGGGTTTGCCATGGGTCCTGAAGTGTAAACAGCACAAAGTATTCTCCTTGGGACATTCCAGAAAAGTCCTTCACACAGGATTCTTGGAAGTGCTCCTCTGGTGTTTGCATTCTTGCCCTGTGGTACAGCGGTGCTCTTAGTGCTAACGGTGACACTAACAGTGGTGCTATTTGCAGTGCTAACCAAGTTGTTAACAGCAGTGCTATTAAGCAGCGCTAACTGTGGTGCTAACAGAAGTGCTATGAGGAGTGCTAATAATGACGCTTACAGTGGTGCCAACAGCGGTTCTATCAGCAATGCTAACATTGGAGTTAGCAGCAGTGCTAACAGCGATGCTGACACCAATGCTAACAGCTGTTCTAACAGCAGTGGTATTAAAAGTGCTAACAGAGTTGCTAACAGCATTGCTAACAGCGCTGCTAACTGCAGTGCTAACAGAGTTGCTAACAGCAGTGGTGCTAGGAGTGCTAATAGCGGTGCTCACAGTGATGCTCAAGGCGGTGCTAACAGTGGTGCTAACAGTAGTGCTAACAGCGGGCTAACAGCGGGGCTTGTGATCGCGCCCCTTGTCCCCAGTAAGCGGTACATGAAAGAAGAGAAGCAGATGTTATACATTCCTGTGCACACCTTGGAAACGATCAGCGCTAACGCATCTTCACAAGCAATAAATCTACTGGTTCACTGGTGACAAGCTTACTTTACGGTTTGATGTTCAACATCTAATTTTTTTATCCTTCAGCCTTTTATCTTTTTTATCGTTGTATCGTTTTCTTCATTGTTTATCCTAAAGCTCTGTACAGCTTAGCTTTTTTTGAAAGAGAAAAAGATTTTCCTGTTTTTAATACCATTACGTTCCCTTGTATTGGCTACAGAGTTCAGATGCAAAAGCCTCTAAACGCCACCTCCGTCAAAAATGAGATAAATATATTGAGTGACTGCTCTCTGCACGTAGTATATGGTAATCAAATCATTTCGCGTCAAAACCCGCAAAATACCACCAGAGAATGTCTAATAAGGAGAGAAGTTCCACTCTCGGTTTACTTCCTGGTTCTGAACTGTTGCAGTTCCCCTCTGGTTCCATGTGAGGGCGCTCACATGGTGAGTGCAGAATGAATGGCGGTCTATGGAGCTATACCCCTCAAACTCCACTTTTCTCAGGATATAATTTTTTGTCTAGTAATTTGAATGTTGCTTTCGAAAGGGGATGCAAAGAAATTACACATTGCTGGGTGTTAGATTTTTTAGAGTCACTTATTTGCTTTAAAAAAGTATTTTAAAATGTCAATGACGTCATACTCATCTTACGACCAGAGATACTGCTTTACGGCTTTAAGCCCCTCCCTTTCCCTCAAGGCATCGATAACACAGCAGTACATACATAACGATACGCAGATAAAAGTGCCAGCAACCAAAAGAAGTTGCTGTGTTAAAAAAAAAAGAACTTGGGCGAAATTGTCCACCATAACATTCTGGTCCCGCTTCGGATGCCAAGATGCCATCAAGCAGATCTCTGGTCGTAATCAGTCCTTCACTGACCAATCAGCGTTCATTAGCAGAATGCTAGCGTGTTATGGGCAATAACAACACGTCCTGTAAGAAATCGAAAGGACATAAGTACTCGTTCATTCAACTTTCGATCTATAACCTATGTTGAACTTGTAAGAACTACAATCAAATCGGAGTTTTTTCAATGAGAATCAGGTGAAAGAGACACATTTAGCCGTGTAGCTCCATCTGCTCCCATTCATTCTGCACTCACAGGCGATCGCCCCCAGTGGAGCTCTGGTGGAACTGCAACCAGAATTCGGTACAATGGGACTTAATAGGGAGTGGACAGGCTCTCCGTAGACGGGCTCTGATACCACTCTTTTTCTGGTCTGAAATCTCGATTTGTAGGCATAAACCTCTAAACGCCACTTCCCTTTGTCAGCAAAAGCCGCTACGTTCCGAGAACCAATCACAACGCAACACGGAATCGATGTGACTTCACCCAGTTTCAACATGGCGGCGCGCTGAGGAGCCGGCTTAGATCGCTTCTAAGATAGATTATAGATATAGATAGACTCTTTATTATATTATTCTTTATTATTTATTGATATGCTTTATCTTTATTATAGATTATAGATATATCCTTCCTCAGATCGCATAGATGCGCGATCTATGCGGATGCATAGATGCGCGATCTGAGGAAGGCCAGACGGCCGAAACATTATCGCCTTAATAAACTACCGACATTGTTCTCAACTCGGAGTGTGCGGCACCTCTCTCCTTTTACTGATCTTCTCTCTCAGTTGCTGCACCTCACATTTGGTGTGTGTTTGCACCTCTCCTTTCAAGCATGGGGAGTATTGTCAGTTCATTAACGTCTCTTTAAAAAAAAAATCAGATTTACGTCTTTTCTCTTATATACATAGGCCTACTTGATTATATGCCAAATGTTTTTGAACGTAATAAGCTTTTTAAATTAATGTAATGAGCTTTTTTATAGTTGAATCTGATGCCCAAACATAAGAAATTAACTTACTTGACCACTTTTAACTTTTTTTTTTTTCATGTTTTAATTTTTTATATAATTTATTGTTATTCCATCATTTACATATAATATAATAATAATATAAATATATAATATATATAAGTGATTTTACTACTTTTGACTATGTCTTGTCCAAATATGTGGATTTAGAGGTTTTTGCCAAAAAAGTACCGGTGGATTTAGCTGTTTTTGACGCAAAAAAAAAATGTATTTGGTAAAAACACATAAAAAGACTAAAGTGACATTTTTGAAAAAAAAATGTTTTATTCATTAACTAATAACCTTATCATTTCCATTAAAATAAAATGACTGAACTTGAACATAGAAGCCTGATAAAAAATGGTCATTTATAAGAAAAGTGGTCAAACGGATTTAGAGGCTTTTGCATCTAAACTCTTATTCCTTGCATCAAACTATAAATACTTTCAAAATAATGAATTGACACAAGCCAACACAAGAAATAAGCAAGTTGTTTTTTCCTTCCAGTAGGCCTAACTGTAATAATGTTTTGAATCCTGACTAAACGCAACACATAAAACTACATAAAAACACAGAACAGCTGAATTTTGCTGATAGGTCATTGGTAGGATTAACTGCAAGACGTCAGGATCAGCCTTATACACATTACTAAAGATATCAATTATAATTACATATTTTACACATTATGTTTACAGCTTAACAGACTGATGACAGAAGCACTGCATTCCATAACTTGTTTTAGTACCTCCCCTAGGGTGAAACAAATCTAGTAGCATCTCTAAAGTGAGCTTAAAGTTAAAATCTATGAAAACGTATTTCATAAAAAACAAATGATAAAATGGAATTCACTTAATATCAATTAACATTTTTATGTCTCCATAATATGTGAACTACATAACTGGAACAGATGTGGCTAGTCAACTGACTGCTTAGCCAAGGGCAGCTATCTGGTTCAAAGAACAACATGACTTTTCATTTCACTTGAAAGCAAAACTCTTCTTTTATTTGTTCCCTTTCAGCATTGTAGGCCATTTTGAATTCTTTTCATCTTAAAAATAGACGCCCCCAACCCGCCTTCCCCCATGCCTAGTTGCCCTGCAACCGTAAAAATAGGCAGTCTGTGTTAAATAACACAATGAACATCTTTTAGTCCATGTTCGACACAACAAACCCTTTGTGTCTCAGCAGACACGTCAAGACCTTGAGTTACAACCATTAACATATCTCACAGCTGAATCATCTTGTCCTGGTAGTACCACCAAAGATGGAAGTCCTCTGTCAAAGATATCGGCTTCTCTTCCCCAGTGACAAATACGATAGATCAAATGGTGTTAAATAATCAGAGTAAAGCTAAATCAACACATGAACAAATTGTGATTGAGATATTATATGAATATAAATATGAAATTACTTGAGAAAAAACATTTCTAGAGGTATTCATGATATTTTGTTGGCTATGACAAACTATATGCAGTATATTGTCATCTACATGAACAAATCAAATAATTTGCAAAAAATAATTTACAAAAGATTGTATCCTATACATTCTAATACATAGTTAACTGGAGGAAGTAGTGTGCTAATGGTATAGTTCACATTTCACAACCAGGAAATTGTGCAACATCGAGTTCACCCTACACTGTAAGGCATGCGTGCAAATATGACAGCAAATGAGATTTGCATCAACCAGTTTGAGAGCCATTAAATGTGACAGGATTCCTCTGCCCGGTAACTTCAGCTGGTTAAATGTACAATTTGACAAATAATTGAGTGAGCTCAAGCCTTAGAGCTACCGACTCAAGCAAAACTGAAACCACCCAGGCTATATCTTGGCCATCTGATCAAACTCAAATGCCTGATTGTACCTCCGATCTCAATACCTATCTACGACCCAGTGCCAGCACACGTTTCTCGCACTACCTCTGAAAGCTTGGAAAGTCCCTAAACCTAACCCAACCCTGGTAGCTTTTCAGAACTGATGATCTGACACAGAGCTCTCTCTCTCTCTCTCTCTGTCACTCCCCCACTCTCCCCCTCTCTCTCTCTCTCTTTTTCCATCACGCTGGCGGCCAAACAGGCATCAGATCACATGTTATGTGCGGGCTCAGCAGCGGAGGAACGTAGTTATTTGCTGGGGACACACATGCCGGGGCCACAGAGTGGATGATCAGCATGCTGCTGACCTCCCAGGCTGGCAGAGAAGAGTGGTCTGGGGGGGGGGGGGGGGGGGGGGGGGGGGTGCAGGGGCTGTTTTAGGACAGGGTCCGCTGTGGTCTGCTGCTGTGTCATCCGTCTGCGGTGGTGGTAGTGGTGGTGGTGGTGGTGATGGTTCAGAGGAGCAACAGACGGCTGTAGAGATATTTTCACACCTCAAGGGCAGCGTGGACCTAGGCCCTAGTTGTGGCTAAAAAAAATGCAGAGCCCACCCCGGGGAGCAGGGCTACTGATTTTGTTACAACTTCACCCTCAAGACTGGGAGCAGTGAGATGCCAAGAGGGCAGGGGGGGTCTAGACCGTGATCCTAAAACCAGTAGTTCTATTCTGAGATGCAGGATGAATACACGCTGTTAGCACGCACACACTCTCGTTCCAATGTGGGAGCATTACGTAATGCACGCGACCACCCGCTTCCCCAATGGAATATCTTTGACACTTGACCCTCCGAGATCAATTTGCTGGAAATAGATGGAGAAAGTGATGGGAATGACATGGGCATTGGGAATGACATGGGCATTTTTGGGGCATGGCTAGTGTAAGCAGAAAATAAACAGGTAAAATGATTCCTTAAGCCATGACAAGGAGTTTTGAAAAAGCGAAAAAAGAATAAAGACTACAAAATTATAAAGAACAGAGAATAGTTACCTCCTTTTACCTACTTCCTCTTTTTTAAGTACTCTTGTGACTACTGTTTTCCACATTTAGCACCCGCCCACTGACTGTCACCCAAGATAGTACACAAGAAGACAGTATCAAATATCATGATGGGTTACAAAATTGTGGTTTGGCCAGTTAGGCAGTGTGGGGGTCGGTGTGTCTGTCTCCTGGAAAATTGAACCACGACATGCAAAGTGAAACCAACATTTTTCTTGCAAATAGTTGGTCTTAAATTTCAATGATGTGCCTTTTCTACTGCAATGACATTTCCAATTTTGTATTGGCTTCGTCCTTCTATATAATATTTATTTAATTTCAATAAGGTACAGATTGACCGATACAACTGTATTAGACGCGTTAAACACATACACACACACACACACACACACACACACACACACACACACACACACACACACACACACACACACACACACACACACACACACAACACACACGCAGGCACACACACACACAGATACAAAGAAATTCTGCTTATTTCTCAGAAGTTGTAAACTGCAATTCCTCAATATTTTCCTAACCTTTCATTTTCTTATAACTTCTTACATTTATCTCTTAATAACTTTTGAATATTTTATTTAATTCTTGGAAACTTTTTGTAACTAGTCTCACTTTTGGTCCATGTGTGTGGATGAGTGTAAATCAATCACTTGCAATCTCTAGTAAATAAATACTGAGATGTTATAAAGAAATTGTGTAGTTAGCATAGCGTGTAACCTACCCCCATGTATTTTTTTATAATAATAATGTATTAAAGTGAGTAGCAACACCTTACAATGAGATAAAAAGAAATTGTAAATAGAAGGAATTAAAACTATAAAATCAATATTACCAATTTAAAGCAAGACAGAATTTCTCAATGTCACAACTTAAGACAAGTTAGTTAAGAATAAAATCAAGAAGAAGAATTTTATTTGATAAATGTTTTAACGATTTTGTTAAGAAATTACAGGAAGGATACCAACATAGATACATTTTGGTGAATAGACATTTTTTCTAAACTTTCTTCGTAAGTCCAATCTTAAGGAAACAACTGCAGTTATGCAGATTTCTGGTCTGGAGATACTTTTGTGAGTCTGGCCCTAGTTCTTCTATTACAATATGTGGGTTCTTAGTCACTTTCCGATGTCTGTTTACTGTGAACTAGACATTCTAAGCAGCAGCAAGACCAGCTCCAACATGCGGGGAGAAGGTTGCTCAATACAATGAAATGTGTCGCCATCTTGTTTTTGCATTCAGACATTCGCGAGAAATCAGGTGTGCTTAGATCCACACATGCCTGTCTCATGACTGTTCTTGGCAAAAACTGACTTGATTTTCCCTGGAAGAGAAAAGAGATCATGCCATTAATGACCTTGAAATGACACAGCATGGTATCAACACAGCCTTGGGAATATGAACACATACAGGATGTCCATGCTTTGTTTAAGGGGCGGTGGGTGGTGTCAATGGTCCCACTAAGAACAGGAAGTCATCTCGACATGCACACAGTGCCTATTATCCCTTGTCATCCTTGTGATGTGAACCTATTGTGTCTGCGTGAATGAGGAAGACATTGGTGGATGTGAGAGTCAGTCAGAGGAATCCATCCCACACCTTCAGACTCCTATCCCGTTGCATTCCTCCACCAATCCTTGCCTATCGGATGACCCTGCTTTCCATTCTGTCTCATTCTTTCCCACACAATCCCAATGTGGCCTTTGCTGCCTTGTTGTGTCTGAGCACTCTGTATCTGTGCATCCACATGGATCCACGCTTGTTTACGTGACATTATATGACATCACTTAACCTAGACTGATTTATCCAAAGTGGTCGAATTGGTTGAAACACTTGAGCAATGTCTCAAATAATATATATATGGTTAATTTGTGGATTAACATTTTTTTACAGCACTCGCAGAAAGATAATACATGGCACAGAAAGGTAATGGGAGTCATAGTTTGACTGTGATTTTTAAAAATAAGTATTGAATAAGTGCACTGTTAGTAAACAACTGGCAGCAGGGTTGCCGTTAAGTTACTGTAAAATTAACATTTTATTACTGTCACAAACATTTACGGCTTTGTACTGTTAATGAAAAATACATTATGAACTGTTTTTTTGATTAGTTTTACAGTATTTTACAGTTAACTGACTTTACTTAAGATCCTTTGAATGGTTGCTTAGCAGTAAAATGCTGTATTTCAGGGATACATTATAGTTAAAAAAACTGTCAATGGAGTGCAATTTCACAGATTTTATTTTGTATTAACAGTAAAGTGCTGAATTTAAGAATAACAGTTTAATACTGTTGAAATCCTGCTGTAAATGTACTGCAATCATTTACAGTGTGGGAAAATAATCAAAATATATTTATTCGTGACCAATCATCCAGTTGTGCTAGTTTTAAAGACATGAAAGTTAATTTTAGAGTCATGAAATTATTTTGCAAACATTTAAATGCAATAGGCTACTTAGCACGTGGCTAAGATTACATTGACCAACTTAAGGTCCAGACAGTTTTTCACCATTTAACTGGTTTGTTCGACTGTACTTTAACTGTTGTTCTTCTAACCCACGTTCATGCTCCCACAAAAACAATACAGCCTTTTATAACAATGAATCATTGTCCTTTCTAACAACTTCCACAAATACCCCTAGTACCACTTCTCCCAGAGAACAAAAAATAAGTCAAAATAATTCAAAGCAACTTTTGTCCATTCGATAATAATAATAATAATAATAATAATAAAAAGAAGTATTCTTCTTCTTCTTCTTCTTCTTCTTATTATTATTATTATTTGTGTTGTTATTTGTATTGTTGTTATTATTATTATTGTTGTTATTATTATTGTATTGTTGTTGTTATTATTATTATTATTATTATTATTATTATTATTACAGTCCCCTAAAGGTTAGCCTTAAATTCCATTGAGGTTAACAGGATACGTTGCACAATGATGGGATAGTTGCCAAAACTAAGTGCTAGCCACCCACACATGCAAACTCCCTCTCTCACTCACACACACACACGCACTAAGGGTGTAGGAACTATTGAGGTGGTGCTAATGACACAGTATAGTTATAGTGGAAACACTAACTACTCATACGTTGCTGTTAGCATTGCCTGCCGAACTGTGACATCACTTACCGAAGACCATCCGCCCTAATCTCCTAAAAGGTGTCGGGAATGTTTGTTATGTTTGTGTGCATAGGCCTATGTGTTTGCATGTGTATGCGTGTATGTGTGTCTGTGTTTGAGTGTCTTTTTTGAGTCTGTGTGTGTATGGTTGTATGGTTGTGTGTGTGTGTGTGTGTGTGTGTGTGTGTGTGTGTGTGTGTGTGTGTGTGTGTGTATGTGTCCATGTTTGAGTGTCTTTTTGTGTCTGTGTGTGTGTATACATGCTGTTGTGTGTCTGTGTACATGTTTGTGTGTGTATATGCGTGGTTGTGTGTATCTGTGTGTGTGTGTGTGTGTTTAATAAAGTAGGGTGAAAGAGACATAGAGGGGAGGTTGATGATTAGGGATGCTGCGTATCAATGGCGCTTCATTACCAGTGCAGTGTAAGCTCTATCGATTGTTTTGTTCAAATGGACTAACTGGCCTCAGGGCAACCGCGGTGGCTAGCTGGAGTTCGATGGCATCAATCAAAATAGTTTTTTTTTCATTTTCCAGTCGGATGTTGTTGGTGTAATTCTTGTTTGTTGTCCTCAACTTCACTGGCTAACAGTTCTACTCAAGTTCACCTGAAATGTAGATGGTGGCCTATTACTCACTGCGTGGTCGTTAGCCTATATTTGTAAACCATTTCCTCGCCCTCTCTCTGTCTGTCTGTCTGTCTGTCTGTCTGTCTGTCTGTCTGTCTGTCTGTCTGTCTGTCTGTCTGTCTGTTTGTCTGTCTGTCTGTCTGTCTGTCTCTCTCTCTCTCTCTGTCATCCTCCCTTCCCCCCTTCTCTCTCCCTTTCTACATACCAACAACGCCATAAGGATATTATGACTAACTTCTCAGCTATTAAACAAGCACAGACTGAAATTCACATTCATCACCTCCAGCTCTCTCTGTTGCTCTGTGATCCAAACACAACTCACCATTTAGTCTTTGCCTCACACACATGTTCACACTTACATAAGTATCTCTTGACATTTATCTTTTTTTCCATCTCCAGTTAACAACACTGTGGATTAAATCACTCTGGGCTTTACATGTCCTCTACTTAGTAGTACTGTGTGAGTCCTTGTCCCCCCCCCCCCCCCCCCCCTCCCCCCCGCCGGCATACGTCTGTCCATCGATGCAGTGATTCCAGCTATGCATGTAACCTCACTACAGAGGCCGTAAGAAGAGAAACCCTGCATGTGCACGTATGGAATTTCAAAACTGCAAATCAGCAGGTGGCTGCACTGTGGGTAATGGGGAGTTGCTACAGGGTACCCTGGGTAATGGGGTGAACAGGGTACAAAGAGCAACTATGCTGCCGCTGATTGGGACGACACGGGCCTGGGATGCCAGAGGACAGCTGCAGGAGGGAGACACACACACACACATACACACACACACACAAACATACTCATGTACACACACACACACACACACACACACACACACACACACACACACACACACATGTAAGTGTACACACACACACACACACACACACACACACACACATACATAGGGCCAAAGGGCCTACATAAACACACACATAAGCGTACACACGCACACGCACATAGAAGTGTACACAGACACACACACACACAGACACACACATAAGTGTACACACACACACGCGCATAAACACACACGCACACACGCATAAACACCCTCACATATAAGCGTACACACACAAACACTCGCATATAAGCGTACACACACACACACACACACGCATAGGCACGCTCACATATAAACGCACACACACACAAACTCTTTCAAAACACCTCAAAAGTGTTTTTAAAATAACAAAAACGTTGCTTTACGAGCCCTTAGTAAAAAATCGCCAGAAAAATAACATTACATAATAACGTTTTCATTCAATTACCAATGTTTTGAAATCACCGTATCATCGCATTACGTATTATTCTAGTATCCCTGGATACTTCTCCTATAGTCATGGTAATAAAAGCCCATTTTCAGCCCATTCCCTCCCCTCCCTCCCCCTCTCACTCCCTCCCTCACTCCCTCCCTCCCTCTGCCCCCTCCCGCTGGAACCGTGTGGGTTTTACGCTTTTGATCCTCGAGGGACCTCGCGCTCCGCATTCCTCGCATTCCGACCTCGCTCTCCCTTCCTCGCTTACTTATTATCGCCGCTCGCGCTCTCGCCGCGACCATTTCGCAGGAGCGGAGGGGCAGAGCAGGAGGCACGAGCCGCGCGTCCCACTCAGCGGCGGCGGGGGAAACGGAGGATGTACAGCGGCTCACACCCAGGACACCCCACGGAAAAAAACGGCGGATTTACTGAACCCCAAAAAGCCCAAACCCAGAAGCATTGACGCTTTTTTTTTGTATTTCTTTTTTTTTTGTCTCTCCCCTCGCTAGGATGAAAGCGTGAGCGGGTAAGTCGCGTCGCGGTCGTTTTATGTTCAGCGAGAGAAACAACACAAACAAATTTAAAAATAAATAAATGATATATATATATATATAAAACGTTGCTCTGCGGGTTATAGCTGGTGTCTGTGTGGTTACTTTAGCTGTGCGGAGTGGTGTGTGTGTGAGTTTTGCTCCCCCCGTCAGATAGAAATGCGGGCTACGCGCACTCTCTCACATGCGATATAAAGTCTTTCCACCGTATCTGAATTGTCGCTGTTGAGTAAGGTTAGGCGTTTACGGATTTAGCAGGACGTTACAGAAACCTGAATATTACACTAATACGTACACTAAAAACAGCCTGATTTCTAATGTGTCTGTCGTCAGGTTTCTGTGATTTATATTGTATACATTTATATTATATAACAATAGTTTTAATAGCTACTTATCCAATGAGACATTGATTAAGTAGCCCATTCACCTTGCATAACATATCGCCTAATTTCTTCAATTAATGGACAGCTTATAAGGCTACTATTACCATCGTGTTGTATTAACATCTTATCTCATTATGTCGCAGGTTCATAGCTGCTTCCAGAACACCACGAGATCCACATTAAAACATCTCCAGAGGAACGCACACCACATCCTCAGACCAACATGACGTCCACAGAGGAGCCGTCCGGCACGGTCCTCCACCGACTCATCCAGGAGCAACTTCGCTACGGCAACCCCACAGACACACACACCCTATTGGCCATCCAGCAGCAGGCTCTGCGCGGAGGCAGCGGGCCCAGCAGCAGCGGCGGAGGGGACCCGGCGGGGGTCAGGAGTCCCCGCTCATCCCTGGAGAGCCTCACCCAGGACGACGCCGTCCGGTCCCCCCAGCTCTCCGCCAGGCAGGAGCCCCAGGGCCAAGAGCACCAGGGGGACTACCAGCACTCGGAGAGCAGCTACCAGCTCTACCAGCGGCACGGCGAGGAGCTGCCCACCTACGAGCAGGCCAAGGCCCACTCCCAGTACCTGGCCTCGCACCACTGGGCTCCGGCCGCTCAGGTGGTGGTGGCGGGCCCCCTGAAAGAGCTCCGCGAGGCGGCCTACCTTCACGAGGGGGCCTACCTCCACGAGGGGGACTTCCAAGCCGAGGTTGACTCGGCGGAGGTGAGGCGGGGTCACACGCGGTCGTTGAGCGAGCGCCACATGCAGGTGACGCTCGAGAGGAGCCACGCGGACGCCAAAGCTGGCGCCATGAAGAGCTCGTCCCACAGCTACCCGGAGCTGTTTTACTACCACCCCCACGCCCCCCAGCAGAGCACAGGACCTAGCCAGGACAAGCGCAGCCCACCCCCTGAGTACTCTGCCCCCACCCAGGGCCAAGGATTTGTACCCCAGGAGCAAGAGCCTCTGCACAGGTACACAGAGGATACTGTGTGTGTGTGTGTGTGTGTGTGTGTGTGTGTGTGTGTGTGTGTGTGTGCGTGTGTGTGCGCGCGTGTGTGTGTGTGTGTGTGAGAGAGAGAGTGACGAGGTCTGTCATTTATTTTTTTCTCAACCACCACCCATGACTGGAGACATTGCATCATATCCTGCATTTCAGTTTAGTTTTTTTCTTTTAATATGGGCGTCTACTGGTGATTGTCTCCAGGAGGGTGTCATTGTGTCTTGTAGCACGTAAACACGTTGTTGGTTACCGCTCCTCTGAATCACGCCTGAAATTCAGAATGCTCCTCCTCATATATATCCTTTATGAAGGAACAGTTGTTGCATACCAGAGCACATTGGCAGTAATGTGGATGGTGTAGATTAGGCGTAACATGGATGGACACCAATAGTCGGCATACACTTTTTTTCCTACTAGACAGGTTTCTTGCTGAGGGGGATACTTTGAATATTTTTATTTACACAAGTGTGTGTGTCCCTCCTCAAGGTGTTGACATTCTTCAGCCAGAGGAGTCAGCTTGTCTGCTAGCTGACGGTCTAAAATAGGGGTGTTCATGTGATATTTCAGATGCTTCGCTCCAATACATTCCTTTCTCACATCCATGCTACTCAGTATAGCAAGCCAGGGGTGGGCGGACAGGGGGGGTGTTTATTATTAATATAGGCCGATATAACCGCTGTTGTTAATGCCCTTCTATTTCAACACTCTCGGGTGACGTGAGATATCGGATAGGCCTGTCCTTGACTGCATGTCATTTGATATGTGAATATATTTGATATACAAAACTAAATATATATGAAATATGTCGCCACCTACTTATGCTAACTACTACTGCATCAATGTGTTTTTATATAGGTATGGCCAGCCCTGTCAGCAGGCTGATATGTCGTGCTACAACACTCTGCCCCCTGCCGGCCTGGAGGAGCCCAGCCAGGTGGAGCTGCTGTTGATGGAGAACGAGAGGCTGAGGCAGGAGGTGGAGACCCACCGGGAGAAGTCTGGTCGAATCCACAAGGTAAGAGACCTACATCTCTGTAGGAGCATCGGTAAACCACACGTAATAAGAAATGTTGATGTCAAAATTATTTGGGGAATGTTGTTGAAGTTTCTATGACCCAGTATTTGTTTTGTAAGAACAACAAGAGCATTCCCTAAGAACAAGTGTTTATTTTTCTTTTCTGGAAATATGTATACGTGGGACTTTTAATCTGACTGGGGGAGAAAAAAAACAACATCAACTACTTTCCAGTTGAATCACGCTGGTTGCAGTGTTGTCACACCAAACAATGTGACCTCATCGTATTTACACCTCGAACTATGGCAGGCAGCAGCATACCACTTCCTAGCCATTGTCACCTGTCTAGGAGGAAACTGGAGCCTAGCAAACAGTTGTCAGCCAGACATCTGACCCCGGGCACACTCCCTCATCTGCCCTGAAGAAATGCACTCAGCAGCTGCTCACTTCCCTACCACAAGACTCACAAACATAGCCCCCCCCCCCTGTGAGACTGAGACCCAGAGAAAGTATTTTTGAGTGCTTCATGATTTTTGAGAGAAGAAGGGGGGGAGAAAAAGAGAAGGAGAGATTGCTTCATAAAAGATGAATGTTCCACTCAAGTCATGCCTCCACTGCCCTTTTACCCCTTCCTTGTTTATTTATTTATTAAGTGTTTTACAATACCTCATTTAAATTCCTGGGAGTCAGATTCTTCTACCCTTACACACACACACACACACACACACACACACACACACACACACACACACACACACACTCTCTCACTACGATTGTTCTCATTGTTCCCTTAGTGAACAAACGGGCCCGAGCAAGGCCAACCCCTCTCAATGGTTCACGATCACAACAAAGCCAGCCTCTCAGGGCTCATTTCAACACACCACAACAGCACACTTGACATGGACTCCAACCCGAGTCCAATACGGTTACATCACCCAAAAAACCTGTGGCCTTGTCTCAGCCCTTAAGAATGATAATTGCCACAGTTGGAAAGTTTTTCTTCTCTCTCTCTCTCTGCCGGGGCCACAGCCCTGGGTAAACATGCCTGTGTGACTGCCGTAATGGTGGGCGTCGCTGGAGCTGTTTCCACAAACCCAGGCACAGGCATGCACACCTTTTCCCCATGTGTGTGTGCGTGTGTGTGCGTGTGTGTGTACGTGCATGCTCGCACCTGGAACTAGGCCTGTTGGCCCTCAGGAATGCAGATACAGATCAGAGCTGGCAAGGAGTGGTGCAGGCTGAAATTCCGCACTCAAGATTATTAAAAAAAAACAAAAAAGATTCAAATGCAGTGTCATTATGTGTGGGGCAACATTTCCTTTCTGCTGAGACTGAAGAAGTCTCTGGAAGTGTTGATCTCCAGGATTATTGTATCAAAATAAACCTCTGCGATATGCTGGTTTTCATGGGTGGCGGTAAACATGCTACTGTTGTTCCCACAGTAGAAAAACAAACAGTCTCTTAGCCAACAAACCCCTTTATTAATCTACCTTTTTTTCCTTTTCTTTTCTCATCACCCTCCAGTTGGAGCAGGAGATCCAGCGTATATCGGAGGCCTACGAGACCCTGATCCAGGGCAGCAGTAAGCGAGAGACCCTGGAGCAGACGCTCAGGAAGAGACTGGTGGCTGAGATCCGGAGACTGCAGGACTTCAACAGGGATCTGAGAGGTGAGCACTCACACAACAGCCATAAAGCCACGGAGGAGGTTGAATAGAAGTGTTTCTAGGTTCGACACAAGGGGTATTTTAAGGATCATGGAGCATAACTAACTGTATTCTGGTGGGATCTCTTTCCATTTTTAGAAAACTTGGAGAATGCTCGAACGCACGTTGCAAAAGAAGTGGAGGCTGCCGACCACAACCAGCACATCATGGCAAAACTCCTTGAGCAGAGTGAGTATTTTTGTCATCCCGCCGGTTAGATTCCTCTCTCTCTCTCGCTCTCTCTCTCTCTCTGGCTAGTCATTTTTTCCACGCTCCTCCTTTATGATCTACATTCACGATTTTGATCCAATTGATGCAAAACAACATGGGTTGGGGGTGGGGGGCGTTAGGCACATCCCACATGCAGGAATGTTTCACTTTCGTAAAGCCCTCGGCTTGTTTGGTAGGCCTTAATAACAGGGAGCTCGATCCATCCCTCCTTTGTAGAGAGAGAGAGAGAGAGAGAGAGAGACCAAACTACAAATCACGAGGAAAAAGTGCAGTGGAAAATAATGACGGAGAAAGAGGCATCTGTAGTAGTTAGTTTGATTTGTACGGCCTCTTCAAGAGAAGGCAGAAACCAGCGGAGAGAGCGGAGGTGTCTGTGTGGCCATGGTGAAGAATGTGCTCGTCGTGTTATGTGGGTCAAAGGGATGCACTCCCCCCTGACCACCCTTCCTCCTTCCTTCCCCGTCTCCTCGCTCCGCATTCCACCAGTGCTTGGGTTGATTGCTGCATTGTAGCGGCCCCAGGAGTAGCGGCTTATTGGCAGTACCTCAATGGGAGGAAGTGGGAGTGTAGGCGGCCCACTTTCTCTATAACAGGAAATGCTTAAGGTGGTCTTTGCAACAATCGGATCTCCATGTATCCCAGGCCACCCCACCCTCGCCTTCTTTTTTTCTCTTCCCACATTCGAGATCCCAAAAGGGTTATCCAAACATTGTGGCAATGACGCACTACTTGATGTAATTTCAGTGCATATACGTGCTGAATAATGACCTGACCCTAACCTTCTTGTCCTCCTCTTCATCTCCTTCAGACGAGGAGCAGAACTTTGAGCGGGAGCGCGTGGAGCGAGAGCTGCAGCGTTTTCGGGCGGCGGCCGAGGAGCAGAGCGTCCGCTCGGAGACGCTGGAGCGGACGCTGGAAGCGTCACGCGGCCGCGGCCGCCAGCTGGAGGAAGAGCTGAGGAAGAAGAGGGCGTACGTGGAGAAGGTGGAGCGTCTGCAGAGCGCCCTGGCCCAGCTGCAGGCCACCTGCGAGAAGCGCGAGAGCCTGGAGATGAGGCTGAGGACGCGGCTGGAGCAGGAGCTCCGGAGCCTGAGGGCACAGCAGGTAAACGAGGCCCCCCTGAGAAAAACAAACTCAGTCCTGGGTAGCCGTCGGATCATTGAGCCTGTCACTCCACATCCACAACTTCTATCGTAAACGACATGCTATAACAGTTTAAAACGCGGTGAAGACATCTTGGTAGCTTAAGGCCATGCAAAACCTCACTCCGAACCATCCGTGGAAAGCGGGATCCCCCACTATGTGTTCCTTCTCAAGGTTTCTTCCTTGATAATTCCTTGAGTTTTTTCTTGCCCTTTGGGGGGTTAGGTTTAGGGGGTGTCAGCAATGTATCGCCTGTAAAGCCCTTTGAGACTAACTGTGATTAAGGGCTATACAAAGAAAATTCACTTGAAAACTAGAACTGTGTAAACTGATCCAATGATCTGTCTCCATGTTTGACCTAATCTCTCTCTCTCTCTCTCTCTCTCTCTCTCTCTCTCTCTCTCTCTCTCTCTCTCTCTCCACAGAGGCAATCGCAGCCGCCCGGTGTGACGGTGGGCTCGCTGCATGAGCGGCTGCGCGAGCGTGAGGAGCGCGTCCTCGCCCTGGAGGCCGACACGGTCCGCTGGGAGCAGAAGTACCTGGAGGAGAGCACCATGAGGCAGTTCGCAATGGAGGTGGCCGCCACCGCCGCCGCCCAGAGGTATGCTCCACCGCCAGGCTTTAAAGAGATCAAATATAGGCCGCTTGAATGCGCTAGTTTGAGTTTTATCCTGAAACAGTCCCAGTCTATGTGGATCAAAACTTTAATAAATAAACTTTATTAAACAAATATAATTCACTTTATTACATTTAAATCAACTTTAACGGTCGTGTACACCACACTTTAAACTTTAATGTTCATGTAAATCAAACTTTAATGGACACCGAATGTTGATGGACGTGTGGACCAGGGGCCGTATTCACAAAGGATCTTAGCGCTAAAAGTAGCTCCTAACTGGCGAATTTAGGAGAAACTCCTAAAAATAATGGGCGTGTCAGTCTTAAATTTAGGACTCCTAATTTTTTTCACTAAGAGCAATTCACAAAGGATCTTAGGCCTAAAAGTAGCACCTAAGTCTAGGAGAGCCTAAAAGTCCTCGAGAGGACTCCTAACTCACTAAGACCTATTCACAAAGAATCGGAAAATGACTGCGAGACGAAATGTTTTGGAGACAATGGAAGACTGTGAATTGATCAAGAGATATCTAAATCGTGAGGGTATAAAACTTGTTGTGGAATTAGTGCGGGATGCAATAACACCCCCGACTAACAGGAATAACTCGATTAGGAAATACAATGTTTGGCAACACTACGATATTTAGCAACAGGGAAAATGCAAGTTTGCAATGCCGACGATTTAGGAATATCGCAACCATCAGTCAGCCATAAACCGAACCATCAACGCGCTCTGTAGACCACATATCAATTCAATTAAATTCAAACTTTATTAAGGACACATCTCATGAAAGGTCCATAACACCAACACAACACAATAATAATAAAATAATAAAAATAGAATAAAAAATACACACACACACACACACACACACACACACACACACACACACACACACATATACAGTATATATATATATATATATATATATATATATATATATATATATATATATATATATATATATATATATATATATATATAAATGTAGCCTACATATATGTAAATATACACACACACACACACACACAATTCCACAATGATCATATATTTACATACAGGCTAGAAGAGCTGACAGAGCAGTTCAAAGTTGGTTAAGGCTGAAATAATACCATTAATATCATCCAACAGTTTATTCGGTTTCCTTTGGACAATCAACAACTACACAGGAGGATCAAAGCCAACTTCATGGCATGCAGGTATGCCGGTGTGGTCGGTGCTGTTGACGGGACGCACATACAAATAATTGCGCCATCAAAAGATGAGGACGTGTTCGTCAATAGAAAGAAAGTACATTCCATCAACACGCAGATTGCTTTTTATGCAACTTTTAACATTCTTGATGTTGCGAAGTGGCCAGGGTCTAACCATGATCCGCGTATTTTAATGGGGAGCGGTCTGAGGCGTGAGGTACCAGTTGGGTGTCTTGCTGGGTGACAGCGGCTGTCCCTGCAAGACGTCTTGACACCCTATCTCAGTCCACAACCGGGAGCAGTTAAAGTATAACATGCAAGTGATTACGCAGATTACGATTAGTCCTATGCGTAAAAAACATCGTATTAGCTCTTTGTCGCCTTTTATTTGTTGAATCCATATTTATTATTGTTTGCTGTGTTCCTCCATATATGTTAGGGCACACAAAAATACACGAAATCTTGTGGAGAGAGGATGTGATCACAGTGATCACTGTATGCGCCATTCTCCACAACCGGTATGGGCTTTTATTAAAAGTGTTGAATAGTGGAGATATGCTCATTGAATAATAGTTTGCAGGGTGCTTTTAATTGCCTCCTTGAATTAATGCAATTTACGTATTTTTATTGTTTTTATTGTTTATCTCTCTCTCTTTAACGTGCATATAGGCTACAACGTCATTATCGTGGTCTGCACAAACTTGTCATCATGCGTGTATTCTGCTAACTGCACTGTCCATAACTATTTGATAGGGATGTCTAGCCGAGGCTATTTCCTTGTTCTTCGGTGATTAGTGGGTTCGTTTTCACAGAGACCGCCTGCTCTAAACAACCAATCACCGCACTGACCGCTTCCAAACTCGTGCACGAGAATCGACGTAATCCATAGCAACGGCGCGTCACTCTTAGCTCACTCTTAGTGATTTATCCTTAGTATGAGTAGGTCTCAGCGGCTTTGTGAATAACTTTTAAGAAAAAACTCCTACGTAAAATGTTTTAGCGCGAGTTAGGAGCACTCCTAGCGGTAAGATAAAATGCTTTGTGAATACGGCCCCAGATCTTTAATCCAATTTGTTTTTCCATTTTTCACAGAGACACCACCATCATCAACCATTCTCCCTGCCACTCCTCCAACAACAGCTTCAATGAAGACTTACCAGCCACCGACTACCGGAACCAAGAGATGGAGAACAGGTGAATAGTGCATTGGAAAAAACTCATATTTAGTGTGCCGTGAAGCAAGACTGTGAAATGTTGCCCATGCTCTCTGTTGTTAATGTGTATGTTAAGGCAGGTCAACATGGCCTCACGTTTCTCCTCTCTGGATGTGTTGTGTTAGGATCCGAGCACTGTACGCCGAGATCCTGGAGAAGGACGCAGTCATCAAGATCTTCCGTCAGCGGCTGCACCAGGACCAGGGCAAGAAAGACGGACAGTGCCTCCGAAACAACCTTCCCAAGGGGGATGGTGTGGGGGCGCCTCTGCGACCCTCCTCCTCCACTCCCGCTATAAGCATTGCTACGTGTACGTCCAAGAGCAGAGGTAAGACCCCTCTTTTAACCTTTCTGTTAGTCCTTTAGCAAAAGCCTCTGGTCATAATCTCTTGTTGGTGTTCATTATCAGGCAGTTGGTTGTTGACATATGCCCGCGCGCGCGCGCACACACACACAAACACACACACACACACACACACACACACACACACACACACACACACACACACACACACACACACACACACACACACACACACACACACACACACACACACACACACACACACACACACAGAAAACACACTCTACAGCTCAATCAATTCAACTATGTAGCCATTGACACTCACTCTGAAAGCTATAATACCCCTTAATCTAACCTTGGTTAAAGAAAAAAGAAATAAAGCAAAAACAAATTCAAATTATTTATAAATATTGACTGTTTGGCTGTTGTTGCCCAACAGGTAAAAGTCTATCGGACGACCAGACATCGTCTCCCCGGCGGTTCTCGGCACAGTCTGAACCTGGGTCATTGTCTCGACACGAGGAGGGGCTCAAATCCAGCGAGTCCCTCGCTGAAAGTAAACTCAACAGTGGTGAGTACCATATTCTCTTCAACCAAAACACAACCACAAAAGGGCAAAAGGCTAACATTGCTGTGCCAGAATATTTGCCCATGTATAAAATGCATGTTCACACTTCCAAATGCGCTTATTCTTTCTTTTTCTTTTTTTGTAAGCGCATGAAATAATTATAGTCCTCATTGATTAACCCACGGCGTGGCTTGGCCAGCCAATCAAACACCAGTGTTGTAGGTCAGGGTTCACTATGTGGACCGTGAGGAATGTGCAGGAAATTATATGGATCTGTGTGGCATTCTTTATAAACCACTGTAGATTACCCCCCATTTATCCTTTAAATGACTACATAGCTGTAAACACTGTATAGTGTGTTCCACTGTTTATCCAAACCTTGAACTAATTATTATTCTTATTTTCTCTCCCCAGACAATGACACGCCAAATAAGTTGCCATTAAACCCCTTCAGGGGATTGGAAGAATTGGATTCTGAGGCAGTGGAAATCTTTATTTAAAGACTGATTGTGGACGACAAAGAAAAAGAAAGAAAACAAAGCCTATGAAACGCTTCAGAAGCTATGTGGAGCACAAGTTGATTTAATTGATTATTGTTGATGGGGGGGGGAGGAGGTTGTATAAGACAGTAATGACATAACAAAAAACCAGAGGGGTCAATGAATGATAAAAGGACTGGTTTCACATGATGGAGACAGAGCTGTGCTGTGTCTATGTCGCTCTCTCTTTCTCGCAACTGGGCTGCTGCAGGCAAGCCGCCTGGCCACGGGGAGATGAGATGTGAATCGTTTGAGGTACTTCAGACAGTATTGTGGATTGTAATAGGGCAAAATGTTCTCAGAGAGTGAGGCCAAAATATTTATATAATTGCTGCTTTTTCTCACCCCCCCCTCCTCCTTTCTCAACCCAGTTAAGACGCTTCATATTTATTTAATCTGGTTTCCACATTCCCCAAATATTATCTAAAGCCTCTAGCTTTTTCAGATGCGCCTTTTGAGACAAGGTTATCTTTGTGGATGTCTGACCCGCATTCCGCTACCCCTAAATTTATGGGACTTCAAGTTCATTCCTGCCACTTTCCCGTTTAGAAAAAAACAAACAAACATGTCGTAAGATATTTCAACTTACCCAACACAAGAAAATGATCAGAATTTGTACAGCCTCGCCCAGGTCTTATGGCCTAGGCAGGCCATATGCAGGCATATAATATTGGAATGGTTATGTTAAATAACGAAACAGAAAAGACAAAAACAGTTTTGATAAATACCTGGTGTCGCAACGGAGGGAGGAGGGGGGCAGTGTGGAGCTGAGTCCATCATCTGTTTCTCTAACTATATTTTACTGTGTGTGTGTGTGTGTGTGTGTGTGTGTGTGTCTGAGTGTTTGATCCCTGATTTGGTGTACCTGCTGGTTCAGTCACCTTTAGGGGATTTAAACTGAAAACCATACTGTTTGGGTTTTGTTTACTGTGAGCTTTGAACTAACAAACAGGACAGTTAATATCATATATTTTATACAGATATTTGTATTATTTTAGATATTATAGTGCGATGCCAAAGAGTTTATGTTTGTTTTTTAAATTATGTGCAGACAATCACGGTGATGTCAAATTGTACACCAACCCAAGTGTTGACTTCAAAACATTCAAGACATTTCTGTGAACTTAACAATAATATGAAGGTTTTAAAATGGAATTCATGCATTTCATTTCAAAAGAAATAAAATATTCTAATATATGAGACATTTGTAGTTGTGCTTTCCTTTATTTTTTCCATTCTCCAGGGACAAGAATAAATAATCTAATATACACAAAGAGACATTTAGATTTAAAATTGTCAACGGACTTGTCAACTATCTCATCCTCTTTGTTTCTCATTCCATCTCTATTTCACTATAACCTGATATAGTTCCTCGTGTCTCCACTCTTCCAAGATGGCCTCCGCTGGGGAGAGGACTCGTTAATGAATGCCAGAGCCACATTCTTTTGGGTTCAGATTTCTCGGGTGGCCCGCTCTCTTGTTCTCTCCCATGGCTTTGGAGAGCATACTTGACATAGATCGCATTCTCATACAGACACGTAACCGTAGACGTGACAAAGGCAGGTTTCTCCCTGGGCTTAAAAGGTGATACCATTTGAAATTATTGTCAACTGCAAAACACCTTTACTGACATGTGTGGCATTCTTTATTGCCTTTCCCCATCACCTCAGTGAACGGTTGCAAAACACGTGCTCGAAAATGTGTTCTAATTCTAAGAATAGAAAGGCGTGAGGAGAGGGATTTTCTGTTGTGAGTTGACATTTGTTTCTGTACTTTCTCTCTCTTTATCATACACACTATCTTGCACTCTCTCTCTGTCTACCATACACATTATCTTGCACTCCCCCCTCTCACTCTATCATACACATAAATGCTGACACACAGCAGAGAGCCGTGTATGGTGACCAGTGCCAGTTTGGGCCAGTTTCACATCACTGACAATGAGACTTTAAAGTGCAGTAGTGACACTGACAATGAGCGAGAATGTGCTGGTGTAATCAGCACCAGCAGCTGACAACAAGGGTAGAATACTCACATGCCCTTCCACTCATTCCAATGCAAGTATGTGCGTGTGCATGCATGTGTGCCTGTGTGTATGCATGTGTGCATTAGTGTTCTTGACTGCAATGAGGAAATTAATACATATAATATTAGCGTCCTGTGCCTCTAAAAGTTAATGACTACTGCTCTTCAGCAGAGCTGGGTTAAGCGTACCTGGAGTGCCCTCGCCAGCTCTACAGTCCACACTCTGTAACTCGCGGGAACATGATACATTAGGGCATCTCCTAAAGAGATCAGTTACACCATTACTATTACTACTACTACTACTACTACTACTACTACTACTACTACTACTACTACTACAGTGTTTTAAACAAGTGGTGAGGGTATGAAGATGTTTTTTTTTTTTTTCCAATAACCAATAATTCCAATAATAGTTCCAATAAAAGTTCATTCATAAGCACAGTGTTATTGTAACTTTGTATGCACTGAAAGAGCAGGACACTCTCTCAAAGTCAGTGTTTAATCATCATCAACTAATCTTCTTCTTCTTCGCCTCTGGAATATACATTCCTGAAGGCTCAGGTGAAAACGTTTACGGTTTGGTGTGGTTGGATAATTATATTGAGGTATGTATGAAATCTAACTACATGCCTGGACTTGGGGGCAAATTCAGGCCTCATGAAGACAGGAAATTATGGTTGGCAAGATAGTAGGGATGCTTTTGACAGGAGAATTTGTCCGGGAAACAAAGAACAGGAACTGGCGGTATGCGGTGCCATCAATCTTATTTATGAACTGAAAGCGCTTATCTTGTGTAATGACTGACAACATCTTGAAGAGCAGCCAACATTCCTCTGGGAATATGAAAGGCGGCTGACATGTTTCGACTTTGGCTCTCTAAGCCAGAATTAAAATTATGAAAAATGCGGGAGCATAAATGAGGTGTGGAGGTCAAATTCCATTATACCCCGACATTTTACAGGGAGGGGAACATGTCCATGAGAATTCATCGTGTTTTTGTCTTACTTACATACATGTTTCCACCCATCTTTTTTTTTTTTTTCCAAGCATGTCAAGCGCCAAGCTGAAGTCTGTCATCAAGAAGGGAGTGGATCTGTTTGTGTGTAAACTGAAGAAATAGTTGTGCTCTCAAGCATTTATTACCCCCTTTATTATTTACGATTTAACAACACATTCCTATTTAGCTTCAGGCATTGAAGTTTCAGCACATTCAGCAAACACTCTGATGGTGAATACTGATATCATTGCCAAAGAAAGACTGTTTGAATGCAAAGGCAAATATACCCCATCTTGTATCATGTGGTCATGCTTCTGTCCATTTCAATTGTGAAAAATAACAAGAGTGAAAAATAACAACAAATGAATTAAAACATATCACAGAAAAACATATCAATACATCGATTTGATGTATAACATGTATTCATCATTAATAATTAATGTATGTATTTATTCAAATAAATACATTGTGTATTTATTTATAAATAAATAAACACTTAACCAGTGTTGTTGCAGTTTTGTGTGTTGAGATGTTTTCAGGGATGAGAACGGCCCCAGGGCAGACATCTGCACAAAATGACTGGGCACATAAACAGCAACAGACTGAAGACACAGATAACTCTGATTCTCCTCCCACCCCAAAGCATGGTGATTTGTTGCTCTTGTCACAACATATTTGCGCCATGGTTCATAGGCCTACATGTCATGTGATGGGGAAAGTAACTCCTCTTAATTTGACCATTCACTGTTCCTAGTTGAAATGCTGGCATGATATTATACTGGCGCTAAACCAAAGTGCAAGTTGGGTTCTATCAATTATAAATAGCCTATTGAAATGTTGAGATTCATTAAGAAAGTAGCCTTTCTTCTTGGCATATTGAAGCTAGTTAGTACTTAAGATTGAATCTTGAGTGAATCATCTAAAAAGAGCAAAGTGGAAGATTCATTAGGCTACTTGTTATTGTGTCGACAGTGTGACATCATACTTACAATACTCAAATTGGCTACAACAGACAATGCTTATGTTCTGCTTAAAGGTAGGGTAAGATTGTTTAGAAGCACTTTTTGTTATATTGGTTGAAATTCTCAGTATGTCCCGACAGCAATGAATAAATCAAGCGCTCTGACAATAGAAAGAAAAAACTCTGATATCTGTGGCTGGCGCAGCCCTGTAATAACTACGTCCAATCATGAGTGGATGGACTACCTGCCTGTCTACTACCTACCTGCGCATATTTTATTTTACTTACATACTTAGCCTACATAGCTATCTAATGTAATATCCCCACGCTAACATTAGCAACGCTGTAGGCGTAAACTAGCAGACCTCGTTGTTTGTTGACAGCTTTCGCTCGTGTCTGCATTGCAGTCGTCAGCAAGTGTCGTTTGTCGGTATTTATCCTACGCAAGTCAATATTGGCTTAGAGCGTTTTTACAAATGTGGCGATGTAGCCTCTGTATGTTTTTTGTAGTTATGAAAAACATACATCATCCGCACCTTAGTCAGCGATCCTATCCAATACACTTTCTGTTAAAAACATCCGTTTATACACAGCCCAGCAGTGGCTCGGACCGAGCCATTCCGGTAGCGGGGGGCAATCGGCAGCAGGGGGCGTTCAGGCCCGTGCAGTGGAGGGAGAGAGGAGGGGGGGGGGGGGGGGGGGGGGGGAGATGGTGATGGTGGGGGTGGGTGGGGGGCGAGTGGGATCGAGAGTGACGGTAAATCTGGCACATGCTAACGTGCTAATCGCTAGTCGCCTAGCAGGAGAGATGGCCGAGAAACAGCCAAAGAGGAGAAGGTCAGAAGAACACAAGTTGAAGAAGAAGGGCTACGACCAGGCCAGGGGGAGGAGCCGCGTGAACATCGGCGAGGCTTTCCAGCGGTGGAGAGACCTGCGAGACCTGAAGGGCCTGAAGACGGATGCGGAGGTCGCTCTGCTTCTGCTAGACAGGTGGGTAACATCAGTGGAGGCAAAGGGGGGTAGGCTACTGACGGAGGACTGACGGGAGAGGAGGGGGAGTGTGTATTTGCTTTGGTGTTGAGCTCTAATTTCAACAATCTCTCCCCAGAATCGCTGACTAATTACCTTTAAGGCCATGCCTTTTTTTTTCTTTAAGAAATGTTGACAGGAGGCATACGGTATGACACATTAATAAAACCAAAGCAAAAATATATTGCCACCGTTTTAAGATAAAATACAGCACTATTTGGCATGAGAGTGAAACATATATCGAATAGGTAACTTTCCCCCCCCCCCCTAAACTTTTCGTTTGTCATGTTTTTATATTGTGCAGTGTTTGCTGTGCTTAGGGGCTATGTTGCTGTGCTTGCGGTCCATTTCAAACGCCACTCCGAAGCCAAATACCTCCACCTAGTGGACGTTATTCGGAAGCACATGATGGCATCCGAGTGAGTGTAGACCTAATTGTGCTCCGGTCCACATCACATATTCAATGTGTTAGCCTACATACGTCAAGAATAATAGATAAACTTGTAGTGTGTGTGTGTGTGTGTGTGTGTGTGTGTGTGCGTGTGTGTGGGGGGTGTATTGTTTAGGTTAGGTATGCCTCACACTCCGGCACAGTAGGCGGCAGTATAGGCTTAAGTACCTTTTTAGGGTGTAGGGTGCGATGCTACGTGTGATGAATGAAGGAGGAGAGTAAGAAGCAGAAGAAGCAGAAGAAGACCAATCCAGAACATTCAATGTGGCTCCTAGCGGCCGATGCACTTCCAGTGCCGTCCTCTCTAAGGTTGTGAGATATACAGTCGCTGTTTTAAAGATGCTGTAGGTAAGATTTAAGTGGAGTGTAATTTGTTAGAAATGGCACAGCCATCCGTCATCTGCTAGTGAGTGAAATTTCTCTGGGAGAAGATCTGCTGGGGTTTACTGCGCCTGCCTCTCCATGAGACTATTTAGATTTGGACCGCTCCCGGCGCTGTTGCTGACGTGAGGCCGTCATTGGTTCGGGGACGCCATTTTGCCTGTCAATCACACCACACAAACCCGCGCGCGTGCGCGCGCGCACTGCGTTACCATAGCGCCGTCACGCCGTTGCGTGAATGGACCGCTTCCCGATGGCGGAGGAACGTGCAACTAAAATCCCCATTGCGCCTTTACAAACCACAGCGTACACGGCGAAGCAACCGAAGAAAAGAAAGGCGACGTCCGAAAAACTCATTGGGAAGAAAAGGGAAACCGATAGAGCCAGAAATAAAACCAGGGTCAACATCGGTATAGCTTTTCAGCGATGGCGAGAGCTAATGGAGTTGATCGGGATGAAGAGTGATTCCCAAATGGCTCTTTTTCTACTGGACAGGTAATTTTTTTTTTTTTAATATATTTTTTTTTACTGTGGATGTGTTTATGAAAATAATTATTTAGACAGTTTTTGTGTTGCAAACATGTGCTTTTAAATGGTGTGTGAGTGAACGAATTGTATATTTCAGCACCTCCTGCCAGTGTTGCATTGTGAGTATTGCCGTATCTTTGGAGATGCAAAATGTGAACAGCAATAGCAGCGAGAGACAAACAGAACTAACTGCGGACAACATCAATAAAACACATTATAAATGAACAGGGCGAATGGAAAAACAACAAGATCCTTTACAGAGATAAACTAAACGAAGAAGCAAAATAAAGTTACCTAGAAAATCGGTTGCCACAGCTGTTTGCCTGTTACTCCACTGGAGCAGCTTCCACAACACCACCAGCCAAAGCTTTAACTGAGTCACAGAAACTGAATGCACGGCAGTCGTGCACAGAAGGAACATATGAAAGATAATGTGGTGCATTTGCCAAGGGCCACCAAGATGACATGGTGACAATGAAAACTGATACCGTGGTTCCATCTTGGATGTGATGGGCTCACCCATACACCTGCTGCAAATTACCCCTGGTTTGGTCACACGTGCTAACAAAGCATAACAATAGAACTGTAACCGAAAAATTTGAGTTCATATATATGGCCCAGCAGGGTTCCATCAGAAACTTACTATACTAGCAAATTTCAAGTTTTTTCAAGTTGTCTTAAAAAGCCTTGCATTGAATCTGTCTATACCCACAGAAACCTTTTTTCTTAATGTAACAATGCATGTTTTGCAGTTATGAGAAAAAAACGACATCCACACCTTACAAATGTGGACCGGCGACGAAAAAGCCCATTCCCCCGGTTTCCACCATCTGTGACGAATCTCTCTCTGACAGGTGGGTCTAATTGACTAGCAGGCTAATCTTGCAGGACATGTTTTGTTACTTCCACATTATTCACTTTATTTGCAGAGATGATGATTTCTCTCTGAATCGGGCATAGTTGAGCCAAAAAGTAGCCAAGCTCCTTGGTTGAGCCATCCTGATGGAGGGAGGGAGGGGATGTTTCTTTGGATGGTTGATTTTCAAAATCTTGCTATTCTCGCTTATTTTCTGCTGTCATTGTAACTCTCAAATCTACAGAGGCTTTCAATTTCAATGAAATACCATTATGACACAATGGACAAACAAATATTTCTTGAAAAACAACCATAAAACTAAATGAAAAACTAAACTATGTCCAAATGTATGCTAGCCTACTCCTTTCTGTGGTTCATCCATTTTCATTGGACTCTGTCCCAAAGCTTGGGTCATTTAATCTACCCATTTCATTTGAAAACTTACATGGAGGACAACACCACAAACCAACAGAGTAAGAATTGTCTCAATATATGGGCACTCTCTTCACATTGTGATTATGATGATCTTTTATTTGGTATTATAGTTAATATTATTTATTATTCATCCTCTACACAGATCGAAGTAAAAACCCTCTGTCATCCTACATGCCAGATCGAATTCCCTGTTTTTTATTTTCCCCAGAATTGGCCCTACCTTTATGGTCGACATGTGCGCAAAGCTTAGGCAATATAAATATTGATGGAAGTGAGGTATAAAGTGCTGGTGGATATCCTTTTTACTCCACAACTTTAAAAAGCAGGTAAGATGAGCGCGAATGAGTAAGGGAAAATTATGTCTATCGGTATACATGCAGATTATGGATAAATGGCGTATGGCGGCAGTCAGATTCCGGTACACTCTGCACGTTTCTAACGCAGCCGGGCTGTGCATCGTACTGATGTATGTATGAGGTTAAATTATTGAACAATAAAAAAATATATATATTGTCCACCAGGCTGAACTGGCTAGTTGATTAGTAACCACATTTATGCATCTGGATACTATTACTAAAGACTATGTAGTTACCTCTATACCTCAGATTTAACTTGCAACCTGCATTTACATACAATTTTCTATGGGTACAATTGCTACTTAGTTAACCCTATTCAATTACCCAGTCTGCATAAGAGGAGCACCCACACAATACTCATCATCTAGAGAAGATTCCTTTTACCAGCACTGGAGCCTGGGAGTTGGGGTCCAATCCAGTTCCAACCCCTGTAGTCTGCCTGAAAGGAAAGCCTGGCCTCACAATGAATCAATTTCTCAATTTCTCTCCAAACGGCTTGTGGTTGCAGCTCTAAGTTGGAGAAGCATCCTGATGGTTCACTCGATGTGGTGAAACGACATGACCTTCCGTGTGACCAGGAAACCCTGGCTGACCCCTCAATGGCTGGAGATCTTCACCTGACGACAACCAACATGGTATGCAGTCACCAGATATATTAGCGAGCTAATGACTATTTAATATTAAAATAGTTTCCATCTTGAATCAGCCTTCAATCAGAGTTCTCAAATAGGCAGCTGTTACATTTTATTTTTAGCACCCCCTTTCCTTGGAAATTGCAAATAGAGCAGTGATCATCCTATTAAAACAAGGATGATCATATCTGTTCTGGTTGACTGTGACTGCTTCGATGAGACAATTTAAATTGCTGATCACTCACGGCTCATTTCTGATACGACTTGCCTGTCAATCACACGCATGCACATGGCATTATCATAGCGCTGTCACAGGTGCGTAAAGCACCACTTTTCAATGGCGGAGAAACGAAAGGAGGGTGGGAAACATTTTTGGGGCTTATTTTCAAAATCTTGCTTCCGCTCTTTGATGTCTCCCATGAATTTAATCTGTAGTGCATTACAGGGTTTGTTGCATTGTAATCAATATCAGTATATATTTATCACAAAATGCCTATCAAGACTAGAATCGATCAAAGGGATTTCAAGGAAGATAGTGATTTATATGGTTGTGGGTGTTGGCATATTTTCATTTCATTTCAAACCTTATATATGTGATTCTTCCTCATGCATCTAAATCATCCTAAAATTGTGCGCACATGCACAAACCTTCTGACCATGCCCACAGTTTACAATAAATGGCTTCCAACAAATTGGCTTCCCTAATTGCCTGGTTTTCATAGGTGTGATTGGCCGATCTGATACCGATCAGACAGGTCAGACAGGTTTATAAACCCAGTGCTGCCACACATACCCTAAAACCTAGTACTATATTATGGAAGATAATCATGGTAATTTTATAATAACATAATTTAGTTTAGAATGATTTAGCCTATAGGATAAATCATTCATATAATTTTCATTGGCATTCTAGGAACAATGTCACATAAATAGAACATTAAGAGAGGTATTAACTAGGGATGTCCGATATTATCGGCCCACCGATATTATTGGCCGATATTGGCATAAAAAATCAATATCGGAAAATATCGGTATCGGTTTTTTAACCGATACCGAAATCGATTTTGAAATAATTTCAGACATGTGTTATGTTTCAAGTGAGGACGTGGTTTGATGACATCATCAAACGCGCCGCGCCGTCTCAATAACAAGCCTGGGCATGTGCGGCCGTGTAGTGGGACGCTAGTTGTAGCTGTAGTTATGTCGGTGGTTTGGAATTATTTCAAAGTTTCTACGTTGAATAGTAAAATAGGGGTCAGCGCAACATACTAACGCATTCTGCGAAACAGGTCTCATCACAACCGGTTCAGGTCCGCTGTACCGCGCTCACATAATTTTATTTATTAATCCGCACTTCCAGACCGTCACCAGGGCGTCAGAGTAATGTGTCCGAGGAGAGTAGCCCTCTCCCGGACACACACGCTAGCTTTAACCGCTGTTTTGTTTTTATTTATTAATCCACACTTCCGCTCGGCATAAAGCCTATTGCGGTTTGCAATGAGTGTAAAGCGGAGGTTTCACGTGGCCGCATATATCGGTATCGGTATCGGTTGATATCGGTATCGGAAATTAAGAGTTGAACAATATCGGTTATCGGTTATCGGTAAAAAAGCCAATATCGGACATCCCTAGTATTAACTGTTTATTTAACAAACTTGATTAATCGACATGGGTGATGCCAAATATTCTTACTTTTTACCTCCTGGGATGTGGTGTAGACCACATTTAGAGACATAATTATTTTGGAAATTGCGCTTATAAGTTATCTTCCATTAAAGCAACCGAGTAGCCAGTTAGTTTAACATAAAGCGGAAGGAATTAGCAGGGAGCAGCCTTGGCCTATGAGGTTAAAGATACTTACAATACAATAGTTTTAAACTAACATGGGGATATATGAATAATGACAAGTGTAGGACTGCTCTTTTGCGCAAACCTAAAAAAACAAACGGAGAATGAAGAATGAAGCCCATCCCCAGTGACGTGCAGGCTGGTTATTGCATCGTGTAACCGACATTAATAAAAAAAAGGCTATGTCAATGGTTAAGTGTAGCCTACCTTTATTGAGTCAGCAATTTAAAAAGGAATTATGCAGACAAGCATTTATTGTCTGTGACTGAACATATTGACGGCGCGTCTTGGCCACAATTCGTCTTGTGCACAGTAGTTTTTGCTCTTCGTCAAATAAAAGAAATTACCCTTCATCATGTATGTATGGAAGTACACAAGACAATTACAATAAACTAAATCTTGAATCTTGACACAACTCACGGAAGAGATGGTGGTATTCACCATACTGTTTACGTTTTTGCAGTATGTCGTGAACCTAAAACCTTTTTACAGCAGGAGCTTGACATCTGCTTGAATCCCTTTATTTTGCCTAACACGCTTTTCCAAGGTGTTTTTGAAGCGGCGGCGCCTGTAGCGATGCATCTTGGTGTGATCACTGCCTTATACATTTGGCCCCTGGTTTCTGACATTTTGTGAATCTGCAAAAAAAAACATGTTTGCATTCTGTTAGTGGTAGGTGATCCAATCGTATGTGGTTTAGACTACAAATTGAATACACATTTATTCACATTTCCCCCTTTTCCAGTCAATGGACTATTGCTTTTTAAGTACAGAATCCACCCCTCTGTTGGTGTTCATATCCAGCACAGCTATTGGTTTCTTTTTAATTGGTAAGCTTTATCTACGTGAATGGTGTATATATATTAATTGCTAACATCGCTAATATGTGTCCTGCAGACTTGTGAAGAGGGCTGCACCGAAATAACCTTTGATGTATCGGAGATAAACTTTGCTACTGATGAAGATAGCAGCTGTACAAATCAAGATGAGGAGGAGGAGGATGAGGAGGACGAGGAGGAGGAGGAAGAAGAAGAAGAAGAAGAAGAGGAGACTGATGGCTCAGATCCGGAATGGTGTAAGGAGATCTCTGATTCTGACCAACTGGAGAAAAATGACTCTGATGAAATGGAATTAAATTCGGATTCTAAAGTGCATAGAAAGGTCCGTGAACTTTGTCCAGAATGTGGTGTGCATTTCTATGCGGGCAAGACTCACACATGTGAGTACAAAATCAAGAAATTTCCCTGCAATATTTGTGGCAAGAGGTGCAAGGATGTGGGGGCCCTAAAAAGCCATAGCAGAGTCCACGAGGCAGACTACGAACACCTCTGCAAGTTCTGTATGGCACCCTTCAAAACAAGGCTTGATAAACTGGCCCATCAGAGAGCCCACATCCCCAATTCAAGGCCTTATAAATGCCCCGACTGTGTGATGACATTTACCAAGCTCCGTGCACGCAATTTGCATTTGAAAGAACACAGGGGCCAAAATGTTTCATGTCCCCATTGTCCTTTGGTCTTCCCAACTGCCCACTGTATTAAGAGACACATCGTGGTGCACACTGGTGTGAAGCCGTTTGTGTGCGAGTTTTGCTTTCGTTCCTTCAACCAGCCGGGCCACCTTACATCCCACCTGCGCCTGCACACCGGGGAGAAGCCCTACCAGTGCAAGCACTGTGACAAGAGCTTCAATCACAACGTGAGCCTGAAGAGTCACATTATGCGGTACCACAAAGGAGCTTCCGAATCTGAGCCTAGGGGACACACACAGGAGGAGATGGAATCACCCGTAGCTGGGATAGAGGAGGTGAAGGAGATGAGCACCGGAGACGCTGAGGGTACGGGCGAAGATGGTATCGACCGAGACCCCAAGCTGAAAGAAGAAACAAAGCAGTTCAAGAAGACATATTATAGGTCCATGGGTAGACCCAAAGGAAGGCCCAAAAGAAATGCAGCAATGAGGGAGACAAACTCGATGCCTGCTGTGCGAAAGGATCCCCCGGACCCAATCACTGCAGCTGAGCTATCAGAGGAGGGCCATTTGACAGCCTCTTCCAAAAACATTGAAAGCGATTGGAGTGACAGGGATCGAACCTCTGAATGTACAGAAGAGGACGAGGTGGAGGAAACAAAGGGAGTGGGGAAGAGCAAGTGGAAAGACAGCCAGAGACCGAAGTCCTTTTACACTGCTGAGGACTCGGACAGTGGCCCTGCAGAAGGAGAGACAGACAAGCTGTCAAAAGTCAGGAAAAGTAGGAGGACGTAGAGGCAGGCCGAGGTATAATCAAGTAGTTTGAAAATCATGATTGGGATCCATTTTATTTTTTAAATGTCTACAGGAAAATGTCTTGCCAGAACTGAGTGTGTATTTGTCTTTACTCTAGGATAACTGCTTTGACAAGTATATTGCCATTTATATAAGTGATATTAATATTTTTAATGGGGTGCGAGTAGCCCAAGTATAAATTATTGTGAAAATACAGTTCAAAATAATATATATAAATACATTTTCAAAAGGGTTCAATCATTTGAACTGATGGTGAGCTTGTCTTTGTAAAGTTGCCTTTTAGATTTTTTTTAAAAATTGGGTAGTCATCCTGATACTGCCCTAGCAAATATATATAGCCTTTTTTTAAAATAAATTGTGAACCATTTTTTAGTAACCATTCTCTTGCAGGTTGGCATCCCCGGCTAATTAATGTGGGGAAAGTATGTAGCAAATCGATTCGAGAATTATTTACTTGGAATTACAGCTGGACTTGTTTTTGTAATGCACATGCAGAGACCAAACTAAACTTGACAACAAGGAATAAGACAAACGCTAGAGTTAAGGAAGTAGAATCCGAATGTCAAGTGTTCATCAATTACTTCCATGGCACACAAGTCTTCTACAGTTTGTTGACCTTCTGTGTTCAAGAGGCAAAAATGTACAGCATGTAAAATAAGGCCAATGCCTTATTGTGTGTTTGGCTTTGACTGTGAATTATAGCTCCCACTATGGGCGAAGTGGTACCAAACTTTTTGGGCACCTGCTTTACTGGGATACATATGTCTGACAAATTTGAAAACTTTTGACCAGTCACATGCTGAGGTATGGGCGTTCGAAAATAAAACATCTAATACATAATTCCTACAATAACAAGGTGTCCACAGTTTCATTGTGAATACCTAATAAAAATAATATACAAGCATACCACAAGTCATGGTCCGACGTTGGAATAGGCAGAGCTGGGTTGGTCGTGTCCTTGTGGGGTCGAACCTCACGTGCCTGTGCCATGGAAGCACTGGTAGTCACTCTCAAAACGTTTTAGCCCTCACACAGATGGGTGACGACGACCTGCATGTTGCTCTTTAACATCTTATTTTACTCACTTTTATCCTGTACTTTGAGGTTCTGTCATCTTCTCTATCTGACATTTGCAAACAAGACCATTGGTGACCAACTAAACACTATGGATAAAGCTTCCTAAATTAGATATAGGGATGTCAGTTTGATATTGTAAACTGTTACTTGTTACTGAAAGTAAAAACTAAAAACTAACATCTTCAGAGGCAGTCTTTGTGATGTCCATATTGTCTGCAAGTGTAAATTCTGCATCCTGACCTTTAAGTGATGGTAATTTGTGATGTTAAATTGTTCAAGTTAAACTGTTATTGTTTATGGTCAGTTATATGTGTTTCCTAATATGTAGGAAATCATGTCATTTACCATTTCATCAGTGTGAACATGAGATATGATATATTTGGTGCTATGCATATTAGGCAGTTATCAAAGCCGCAACTATATTTACGCCATTTAGCAGACGCCTTTGTCTAAAGCGACTTGTCAGTAGAAAGTAAGACGACAATATATCACACGGTACAGCAAGGATTTCAATAGGACAAGTTTCTAAGTGCACCATAAGCTGGTAAACAGCATGGATAGCTACTAATAGTACTATTAATTGCCAGGACGTACGAACATACAATAAGTGCATAAGAGGTTGTATTGTATTTTTTTTCTACAATCAGTTTAATAAATTGTATATTTATTAAACTGAAATATTTTGTATATATATATATTTTTTAAGTGTGTCTGAAAACAGCTTGGGCTGTTTTTGACCCCTGTTGCTGAGAACCCTTGTTTACATCCTTGTTTGGTAGCCTACTAGTACCAAATGCCACTGAGAGACACTGCCAAATGTACATTACTGGTTTTGATCATTGTCAAATTGGTTATGAGCCATGTTATGCATCGTCCTTTTTTTATAGATTTAATAGATAAGTCTTCTAATATGGAGCACTGGAAAAAAAATGATAAATTAAATAAATGTAGAAAAGCCTCAATTATCAAATAATTTTTCATATTTCATTATTGCCCAATGAATTTTTTTTCTGTTTACATTTATTTCTGTTATTTCTACATTTCTTCATCCATATGTAATGAGGGAGCGTGTCTTGATGTCACTTAACAGCCATTAATTAATCTGAGTTCACAGATTGTCTCGCTCCCCACTAGCCAATACGCATGCGCAGCATTTACAAGGAGAAGCTATACTCAACTAGCAATGGACACCAACATATAGTAATTTCACGATTCTAGGAAAGTCAGTGGGGAAAACGTATAATCACTTTTATTAAAGAGACCAGATCAACAAGATCTCTTTTTCGGAGGGAGCCCTGGCCAAGATAGCAGCAATAGTTTCAAACAACATACAACAAACATTAAAAGCACATAAAACAAAACATATAGTAGTAACTCACAGAATCATATGCCTAAAAAGAAGAAAAAAAGGACAGCTTGTGACAGGTCTAGCTAGGGCAGCAATTACAAATTCCAACTGAATTTCACAATATTTTTGAATGCCCTAATCGGGATCAGCTCATCTAGCTGCAAATCTGTCTGCAAGTGGTTCCAGGCTGCCTGGCTATTTATAATATATATTTATTTTATTTACTTTTTATTAGGGTCCTGTTAATCTGATGAGCTATACTCCAGTTAGTAGCAGTAATGCACCGTTAAGATAGGTGCCAAAAAATAAACGAAAGAAGAATGGATGTACACTGGCTAACTGCTAGAGCTAATCATTTCACCAACAGCAGCGTTTTTGTCCATTGGACTAAAGGATGTAATTTTGAATAAATCTGTAACTGTTAACATGTTTTCTTTTCAACCCAAGACACAAACAAAATGGTTTGTTTTAACCCTAAGATAAGAATCAATTGAATTAAGGTGATAACTAAATGTAGTGTAACTAAATCCACCCATGTTTATTCTGTAAAGTAGAGTATTGTTGGATAGAGATACAAGGCAAGTAAGTGAAAACTTAGCTGGCAATACATCTTTCTGATTCTGTTCTGGAGGAGAGATGACCCCCGCCTTTTCTATTTCTGCATATTTATTTTTATTATAAAATAATTAACCTGCACATTTATTTGATAATTGAGGCTTTTATGTATGCATGTATTTCTTCATTGTTGTATTAATTAATAGTTAATTTATTTGAGTAATTTATTTAATTTTGATTTTGGCAGTTTCGCTCCTCCATACTCGCATAATTGTAATATAGGTTTATTGTTGTTGAAATGTAGCCTGGGAACCAACGGCTAGTACTGTAGATAACAAACGGAAGAATAGGCTGGACTAAACGAGGCGTTTCCGGCAGTTCAGACAGGAGAGGTGTTTGCTGTGGGAGAGAGTAACTCCCTTTGGCGAGGACTTTGGGCTTTGTAACTTTGCAGACCTTTTACATGCACAAAAAAGCTATAGAACACGATAAAGGAGAGGGACCTCCCATAATATGACCAATCATCTGAAACACATCCCAACCTGCTACTTAAACAGAGCCCTGCTGATGATCCACGTGGACCTGACCACCCAAAACAAAGTCACGTGATGCACACATTGTCAACAACAGAGCTCAGGCACACTATAGGCTCCTGTTCCGTTTACTTTACTTTCACTTAAATGTTAAATGAAAGGACAACATTGAAGTAAAGCATTGCATAATTCTTTATATTGTTCGAAATATTTAACAGTGCTAATATTTTAAAATGTAGGCGAATTACACTTTGTTTTACGTTGGTTTTAACATTGCAAGGACTTTTAAGCAATCGTTTAGCATTAAATACTTTTTTTAAAATTTGTCATACAACTTTAAATACAACATTTAAAGTACATTAATACATATAGATATATCACTTTGCCTATGTAGTCCTATCCGTGACGTCTGTGACTATATACGACTATTGCGACTTCTGTACTCACATAGGATAAAAGCCATTGATAATAACGGTAGCTACGCCTCCACTGAATTTTAAAGGGGCTGCGCGGAGATGCAAGTTCACTACCCAAAATGTCACAGCAAGGTTAGCTGCAATCACTTATGTTAGAAAATATGCCGTCCTGTTCGGTTCAAGGATGTAAAGCAGGAAAAGCTGGTCTACATCGCTTGCCAGTCAAAGACATCGAGAGGGGCAAAACGTGGCTGGCCGCGATTAAAAACCCCAACTATAACGAGAACACACCGCTGGAACAATGGAAAAACATTCGCGTGTGTTCAAAACATTTCAAGTCCCAAGACTTCAAGACGGACTTCAAGTATAAAATCATGGGCACCAGGTCCAGGACCGAACTGGAAGAAGACGTGATCCCGTCTATCTTTCCATGGACCAGTGACAGCCAGAGGTCCCCCAGGGAAACAACACCGCCACCGAGGAACAACCACCGAGCCGAGGTAAGCTAACCTAGCTAACCAAGACTAGCGGCTCTCCGGCTCTGTGCACACAACTGACAGGTTACGTTGCACGTCCATACTCGGGTCTACGTCGCTCCGCTAGCGAAGTCTCAACTCGTCTTTACCGACTTACTTTTTGCGGGCTGCGGTCCAGTGACAAATCACACATTGTTTTGACGCACGGTGGTTCCCGTTAGCGGTCGGGAAATCCGACGCGCGCGCGCGCTATGAAAACCGTTAAAAAATAACGAACACGTCGTAAAAGACAACGCGATGTTATTACACCCTACGACGGATAGAAGACCACCTGAAGGAGGACAGTCAGCTTTTCAACGTCATTATTCGCCGGGCCCGCAAAATCATAACTGTACGCAGAAGTAACGGGTCGGTCTAAAACGGCATACGATGCTAAATACTGTCCGCTCTATAAAGAGCTACCAGCTATCTAACGGTGTGGACAGTGCTAATGTGTGCTAAGGTGCCGATAACTACAAATGTGTCACTGTAACCATTAGGTGCAGCCTTCTCTGTTTATTTTCTACGTCACGATGCGTGCGAATGGGGTCCCTGTATATTATGTCTATGGTTTATACCGTCACACAATTTCCGTCCTTCTTTTACTTCCTATGTGCGCTGTGTACGTCAGTTAAAGGGGTAGTTCGGTTGGTTTTAAGTGGGGTTGTATTATTAGGTACTTATCTATAGTCAGTCTCAGTCTTACCTACAGTAGAAGGCTTAAAAATAAAAAAGGCCCACCTAAAAACAATATCAGCTTAAGTGTACGCTATATAAAGAATAGTCTCACTGCTTTACCTTGCCGCCAGACAGCGCTTTCCTTTGACACTACATTTTGTCGACCGTAATATTTACGCATTCCTACGCATAAGCGCAACGGTGCCGCGCACTGCACTGCGCCGCCCGCAGACCCACTGTTTGGGTGAGAAAGTGCCGTTGAGATGAAACTGCAGTCAGTCATTTCTAAAGAGTTCAAAGATGCTGCGTGCTTGTGGTTTTCCGGGCTGTTCAAACAAACAACTGTCCTGGTCACCATATAGATTTCACCGTATTCCGTTGCTTGATATTGACCTCAGAAAGCTATAGTTGCACTGAATATAGACGTAAACACCCCCCCCCCCAGCCCGACTGAGACAACTCCGCGTTTGCAGTGTACAGATCGAGGATTATGTACAACCATCGCCAACTAAGCCACACTATATACAGTTGCTGAAGAGCACTGCTGTACCCAATCAGGTAAGACTAAATGCCTACAAATAAATAAAATGACATACCAAAACAACCAATATGGAAATGCTTATGAATTTTGTTCTATTTTTTTCTCTCTTTTGTCTCATTTCGAATATACCATTGCAGCACAAATGTCTAACACATACCCACATACAGTGTTGGGGAAGTTACTTTTAAAAAGTAGTGTTTGCTCGTTACTCGTTACTTCTTAAAAAAAGTAATCCCTTACTTAGTTACCCTCTATGGAAAGTAACTTTTTACGTTACTCGTTACTTTTACGTTACTTTTATGGTGCTCGAATTTGGGTAGAACCCTATCTCATTTCCTAAATGTGTATAGGCCTACATAAAGTTCTACTATGGAGGACATAACAGGTTTTTCTTTTGTGCTCTTTATTATAAAAAATACCACAGAGCACTTGTTGAAGAAAACAACAATACAAACAATAATACCAAATAGCATCTTATGGGCATGTAGGTGAACACAAAACACATAAATACATAACTCTTACATTAAAGAGGCTACACTGAAATTGGTGCAAAGCTATAGTGCAATTTGTATAAAATCAAGGCTAGGACAACATGATGAAAACCTCAAAATGGCTCATATGTCTCAAAACAAAACATGACATACAAAACAGCGGTAAAAGCTAGCGTGTGTGTCCGGGAGAGGGCTACTCTCCTCGGACACATTACTCTGAAGCCCCGGTGACGGTCTGGAAGTGTGGATTAATAAATAAAATAAAAAGACAGCGGTTAAAGCTAGTGAGTGTGTCCGGGAGAGGGTTATGGCAGTGGACAAAAGTTTCTGGCCAGGGGTATGAGCGCCCGCGACTATTGCGCAAGCGCGCAGTGTCGCTGTCAAATCTGTCCCTGGGAAAAGTAACGTTCTGCCCAACTGAAAAAGGAACTACGTTTCATTACCATATTTTCAGTAGTAACGCGTTACACTACTTTTTACCCAAAAAAGTAGTTACGTTACTGTAACACGTTACTTTGTAACGCGTTACACACAACACTGCCCACATATATATATATATATATACTGCACATCTATTGTATATACTATAGTGAGGGTAACGCTGTTTTGGGTATGTGTTTATGATGGAGATGTTGGCCTACAGGCTATTAACTGTCCCCGGACAAGAATAATATGACACAGAGAATACAGTAGTATTTTGAGTATTTGGACGAATTATTTGCATAGGAATCTACGACTGTGCGTGATGAAGCTATTTTGCGTCTGCATAACAAGTGGAAATAAAAATTACATTTTTTGGTCATTTTTTGATAAGCTGCTATGGGAACTATTTTCTAAGCATGCGCAGTAACATACTGCTGTAGCTGTGGAGTCCAGGGCGCAGGTAAACCGAAGAGCAACTTAGTGTTTTGGTTATTGGCTTCCAAGAAAAAACATAACCTGTGAGGAAAACAAAGAGGCGGCTGTCATGTCCACAGGTTCCCTCATAATCTGGACCGAGCGAAGCTATGTAGCAGAATATGAACCCCGACACACAATGTCAAGACAAAAATATTTTGCTCAGAAAACAGACAACCCAGGCTGTCTCTGCTGCTGCGTTAAGTTGTGCAAAGCTGTTATTGGCGCTTTGTAGTCTAGTAGTGGAATGTTTATCTCAGGATAGAGGCCCATCTAACTCTGCTGTAACGTTAGCCGATTGGCAAAGATTAGATTTTTTTCCTACCGAGAAACCGACAGTTTAGTCACTCAATATCCACTCTATTTAAAAGTCTCATTGTTTTTAAATAAATGTCTCCCGACTTTTGCAATGACCGACACGGGGTGTAAATGTCTGCATTTTCCTTAACCGATAGTTGAACACTTGAACGATCAATAATCAATTAATCATTAATAAGATACAAAACGCACTTGTTTTTCTCAGTTTAAGTTTTATTTAAATTGAACATTAGTTATATGAAACATTAATTCATTAAGCACAAACAATTTAAACAGAATATGACATTAAAGTTTTCCTGACCGCTTCTTCCTTTGTTGCGCCAGTATTTTTTTCTGAAATGCAAAGTAAAGTAAGTAAAGTATAACATTGTCATCATATTAACTTTTATACCACAAGAGGTATAAAAGTTAATATGATGATAATATTATATGTTATTATATATTATATTAATATTATATGTGAGCTCCGGAGAAATGGTACACAAAACATACATTGTCGGTTAATACATTTTTAATCGGTTAAATTCTTAACGGCAATTAATCGTCATATGTCGGTATTTTGATGACGTCACGACGCATTGCTGCCTAGGAAGTCCATCTCAATCCAGACTCCCTACTGCCTCGCTAGACAGCAGGCAGCTGCCTTTGGTTTGAGACACAGCCATAGACGGAAACACACATGGTCAATTTTGTTTCCACTCTGCACTGTGATGAGCATAGGCTACAACATTTTCTAATGAGCCCACTGTCAGCTGTACGTTGTTCAGATAAGACGGCGGGGGGTTTTCACCGCCTAATTCCAGCAGGCAGCAACAAGTCACTTTGAAAGTGTCATATCTGAACACAAAGGGGACCTGTTATGCAAAACGGCTTATTCCTGACGACAACATGTCCAAGAGAACCCAACACATCAATAGCCATTATGCCACAGAACCGCTGACGTAGGCTGTTTACATTCTCAGCCACTGTAGCTATGTCCGGTTCGCTACAGCCTCTAGAACTACCTGTTAGATCAATGCAGCGCTGAGGTAAAACATGAAGAAAACGTTTAAATACCAGCGGTCTATTGGCACAAAGGCTGAACACTGTTGTGTACCAAAATGCCAGGCCTCCAGTAAGTACAACAATGTACTGAGTTTCCACACTTTCCCCAAGGATGAGGAATTAAGGCGCAAGTGGGTTGTAGCCGGCATTTTAAGGAAGATGATGTCCGTGAGCCGACATCGGAGAAAGGAAGACCTCTGCTAAAAAAGGGAGCTATTCCCACTTTATTCAAATGGAATAACTTCTCCCTTCCACCTGGAGCAAGTGTTTGGGAGAGGAGAGAAAGACCGCTCCCACAGGAGGATGACGCTCCGGGGCAAGATAGCGAGGTTGAAGTTATGGAGCAAGATTCCGGTCCTGATGTTTCATTCGCCTGTTGTTCTGTTGTAGGGTGCAAGCAGGAACACAGATCCCTGCACACTCTCCCGACATGCGAATATGCAAGGACAGCGTGGATTAACTTCATTTTTAACGGCAACGTCCCGGCTACAGTTAGCTCATATTTGTATGTGTGTGATAATCACTTCGCGTCGGACTGCTTCAGCAACAGGGGCCAGTTCACAGCAGGATTCGCATCTAAATTGAAGATTAAAGATGGCGTAGTTCCAACTGTACGTGACCCATCTTCAAGTATCACCATCAAGTGTGAATTCGATTATGTAAGTATCACCCTGTTGATAGGGTGACCAGATATGGGGGGACGGGGGGACGTAGTGTATCACATGTTCACATACAAATGTGTCCACAGTCATGGTGACTAGAAATAAAAATGAGCTTTATTGGCCCTTCACAACACTAACATAGAAAATAGAAAAACACTGCCTCAAAGTGCAAACGCACAGAAAATACAGGCCTAAAGTAAATGTTTTCAATGTTTGGCCCTATAAAACAATAACCTAAAAAAATAATAAAATGTGGCTATAATAACAAAACGCTTCGTGTGGATCGCGACCAAGACGAAAGCATGGATATTTCTTTTTTAGTTCATCCATGAACTTGCATTTACGTTTCGGCATAGCTGCAGAGATGCCGCCGGTATACTGCCCTCTCTTTGATAAACAAGGAAGCTGCTCGCGCCACTGAGGTGCAGACTGACCAATTCAAAGCTCACAGAAAAGGCTATCGACCAATGACGGTAGCTCTACAGTCAGACCGTATGCAGGTAACTCCCCCTACTCACTGCCACTCAAAGCAAAGCCAACAGAACTGAGTAATTAAAGGAAGGATGTATAACTACATACTGGACTTTCTCTCTCAGCGGGCCTTGAGGGTTAGGGTGGGCGAAGCAATATCAGAGGAATTCATAGTGGAAAATGGAATACCCCAAGGGAGTGTTATCAGCCCAATCTTATTCAACATAATGATTAATGATATTTTTGAGAATCTGGGAGAAATGAATGAAGGGTTACTATATTCTGATGATGCTGTCATTTGGAGAAGGGGGCGTAATATTTCATATGTTACTGACAAATCTCAAGAAATCAAATGGATTTGGATGGTACATTGATGATGCTGCAGATCAGTATGGACTAAAAGATCTAAAGTTCAGCCCTGCATTAGCTATGAGTAGTGTTCCTCCATGGATTCTTCCTGTCCCTGAAGTAAATATAGATCTACTTGAAGAAAAGGAAGATCATCCAGATCAGCAAAGCTTTGCAATAGTTTGTAAAAACAACTATTTGAGTTCTTCATATCATGGATACATACAAAATATACACAGATGGATCAAAATATATACAAAATGGCCATTGTGGCATAGGAATATATATTCCAGAATTTGACCAAACATATGGATACAGATTGAGCAATTTCTTATTAGTATACTCAGTTGAAATGACAATAATAACTGCTTTGAGATGGATAGAGGAAGTTAAACCCCTTAAGTCAGTCATATGTACTGATTCAATGGCAGCCTTTTATCAGGAAATTCAATAAGAGAAGACCTGGTTATAGAAATGAGACACCTGTGAGCACATCTTTGAAATCTTGGAATTGCAGTCCAGTTTTGTTGGGTTCCAGCACATATTGGGATCAAAGGCAATGAAGTAGCTGATCAAATAGACAAAAAAGCACTTAATCAAGATCACATAGTAATCCATATTCCATTGGGGAAAGGGGAAGCTAAAACGATAATTAAAGTGGAGACTATGAAAAGATGGCAGGAAGAATGGGAGGCTGATTTCAATGGCAGACAATATTTTAAAGTTCAGAGTCATGTTGGGGAAAATAGTCACAGCAGTGGGTGTTAGCAAAAGAGGTTTGTAATGTATGTATGTTGAGGTAATGTATACAAGACTGAGACTAGGGCACACAAGCCTTAACTCAACATTACAAATACTAGGGAAAAGTGATGGTCAATGTGTTGAATATAAAGTTAAGGAAGATGTAGATCATGTTTTATTTAAAGGTAGGGTGGAGGATGTTGGAAAAACGGTTTGAGCACACAGCATTTAGAAAAAAAACAATTCAAAAGTCCAACCCCCTTTCCTCGGCCTCCCCCCCCCGAAGCCACGCCTCCAGAGTACAGGAACGCGCAGCGCTTGTTCCCGAGGGTTCACGACGCTAACGTGTTAGGTTATTTTACTTATAACTATATAATTTGTTTTCTTTCAGCAGCCCGTGCTATCTGATATGCAGCTAACCAGCCAGTAGCCAAGCCTCTGAGGGCGCGCGATTCGTTCGTGCCCGAAGAGGAGTACGCGCAGAGGAGGGAGGGAGGGGGGAGGGACAAATGGCAGTTGAGTTTGATAGACAAGTCACCATCCAAACATCTTGAACGTAACGCTCATAATGATTGGATGGAGTTTTTTCAGTCCTGCCCATCCCACAGATGACTATTTTTTTCGGTGTATGTGTCATATCATTTAATTAATTGGTTTCAATCTGTGTGTGAAGGAGATTTTAAGCAATATGGTAAAAAATGCTGCAGGAAAACATCATCCACCCTACCTTTAAGTGTAATGATTTCAGACAGGAATGGCTTGAAATAGAAGAATCAGGAATCCATAACATACTAGAGGAACAAGGTATGCAGAGAAATAGAATTAAAGCTCTTATCATGTACCTAAATGATACAGAATTAATTAAAATAATTTAATTAGTTTGTTTGTTTATTTGCTTTATTTTATTTACATTTCAAATGAAAAAGCGATATAGTCTGGCCAGTCCCTTTACACACTCCTGTACAGTAGGTGGCGGTATACACACAGAATGCTGTAATCTGCCAATAAATAGAAGAAGAAGAAGAAGAAGAAGAACTGAGTAGGGGACGGCGGGACTAGTTGGTGAGCGAACGCAATGGAAATTCCGATGTTGCATGTTTAAAAACAAAATCCGCCCGGTCGAAAATGGGACGTCACCCTATTTAAACCAGATTGCATTGGACGTTGTGCTGCGTCCCAGCAGAGACTCTAGAACTCCGCTCTTCAAGCCTATGTCTCCAAAAGGAGGACAAATACGCGTCCGGCTTGCGGACAGACGCCGGACATGGCATTGAAAACCCGGACGGTCCGGCAACCCTACGCTGTTTTGATATTAATGCGAGTTAGCGTAGTTAGTATATTGCACTGCTGGTTAGCTAACGAGATAGCGGTCTTGCCTACGGGTTTGTTGGAACAAGTAAGACAACTAAAGCTGGACTCAGTCAGAGACATCTTTTAAAGTCATTTGTTTTTATTTGCTCCTTTTGGAATATGATAGGTCACTCCTAGTTGCATATGCATGCTGCACGTGGAAAACGTTCTTCTACCCCCATTGCATGCATTAGCCAATGTAAGAACATAGACGGACGAGGAAGTCAGAAACGAGGAAGTGAGAAAAAGCCCAACAGTCTGACGTATGAATGTGTATGAATATTCATGACCTCGCCTACCTTGGCTTGAGACCGCCCCCAGGAAAACAGTATTGATTCTGCTCAGCTGTAAGCAGTCATATATCAGAGCTAACACCAGATAGCTAACAGCAAGTTGCTAACATGGCAGAACAAGTTCGTGCCTGTTTTATTTGTGGCAATAAAACATCAACGTTGCATGTCTTGCCCAAGAAAGAAGAGTTGAGGAAGAAATGGTTGAAATGTATCTTTGGAACACCCCCAGCGAAGTACCACGCAAAGTTAGTTCTGTGTTCCGATCATTTTGACCACAGTGACTTTTCCAACTTCGGTGCCTACAGTAGTGGTTTTGCTTCGAGGTTGTCCCTAAAACCTGATTCTGTACCGTCGCGACGATCGACCACCAGCTCACTGTCTGTAAGTAAAACAATACACTTTTCCACCTAAGGTTTCTGTTACAAAATAGCATGTTCATATTCTCCACGTTATACGTATGATCGCCACATACGTTCACCTCTTTAAGAGAACATTTAGGTTGACATGCAAATATTACCATTCTGAAACGTTCATCAACAAACGATCGGGAAGTGGTTCTTGTTCTATCTCTTCCTCCTCGGATTCAGGATCAAACACTTAAAGGGGAAATGAAGCAGTCAAATAAAACGGATGTCTATAGCACTAGTTAAATATTTAAATATACCATAAATACAAATAAAGTCGGAAATATGACCCGTTGCTCAGAATAAAGCACAAACAAGTTGTATTAATTATGTTTTCAGCCTGTGCGCCGCCATCTTTGTTTTCAGAACATGATGACATCACGAGAATGGTTGGTACAACATTTTATGTTGTTTACATAGCGACGGTCATAGCCTTACAGTTAAATTACTGCCTCGACAAAATTGATATGGACGAATGGAATGGACCCACCAATGGAACAAGGCGGGTAAGGGAAGTCGGCAAATCAGATCCGTAACATCGGGATAAGGATAGGCTCTAAAGGCCGCAGTATACTCGCCGTTCCCAAGCTGTCGCGCGACATTGTGATGTCAAAATGACGAGTTGGAAGGCACATTTTAATGCGCCTTGTTGCTAAGGCAGACATCCCAAGTCTCCCGGAAGTTCCGGGAGTCTCCCGCAAATCAATAGCGTCTCCCTGATGCAAGCAAATCATGTACAATCTCCCGGAAATCCCCCCCCCCCCCCCCCGCCCCGCCACGTCGTCGGTCCGGGGTGTGTTGTGATTGCGCGCCCCTCCTCCCCGCGAAGACAATCGCGCACCCCCCCCCCCCCCCGTTGACAATCGCGCACTCCCCCCCGCTCAACAACACCCCCCCCCCGCTCAACAAAAATCTCGAACGTCCGCACATGGCGGCCATCTTACTCCAGGCGGCTCGGTCCCCCATAACATGTGTTGTAGTGGTACATGTACTTTTAGGTAACCATAACTTGCTCAAATTTCATCCGATTTTCAAACGGTTTGGTTTGTTATAAACGTCAAAGATGTAGTTATGACACTGCATAATAAAAAAAAGAAGAAGAAAAAAAAAGAAAAATAGAATAATGTTCTAAAATAGGTAGATTACAATATTTCCTATTACAAATAGGCTATAAGAAAGGCTGCATGTTGAAATCCGCCACCTGGACAGAGATCTTGCCTGTGGTAAGATTCCTGTGGTCGACCGTCTTGCCTGGAGTAAGATGGCCGACCTGTGAGGACGTTCTAGACTCCGCCGTAACGCATCTAGTGTTCTATATATATCTATGCTCGCCGCTCCCAAGCTGTCGCGCGACAATGTGACGTCACGGGAGGACGGTAACTATTTATACTCGCGCTGGTGGCCGCGACAGTAGTTGCAGTCTTCTCCTGAACAGAGGTGGCGCCACTGAGGAAAGGCGACCGACTTTGCTATTTCTACGCAGTAGAAGAAGAGATATGCTAATACCAGAGAATGTCTAATAAGGAGAGAAGTTCCACTCTCGGTTTACTTCCTGGTTCTGAACTGTTGCAGTTCCCCTCTGGTTCCATGTGAGGGCGCTCACATGGTGAGTGCAGAATGAATGGCGGTCTATGGAGCTATACCCCTCAAACTCCACTTTTCTCAGGATATAATTTTTTGTCTAGTAATTTGAATGTTGCTTTCGAAAGGGGATGCAAAGAAATTACACATTGCTGGGTGTTAGATTTTTTAGAGTCACTTATTTGCTTTAAAAAAGTATTTTAAAATGTCAATGACGTCATACTCATCTTACGACCAGAGATACTGCTTTACGGCAAGCCTCTCCCTTTCCCCTCAAGGCATCGATAACACAGCAGTACAAACATAACGATACGCAGATAAAAGTGCCAGCAACCAAAAGAAGTTGCTGTGTTAAAAAAAAAAGAACTTGGGCGAAATTGTCCACCATAACGTTCTGGTCCCGCTTCGGATGCCAAGATGCCATCAAGCAGATCTCTGGTCGTAATCAGTCCTTCACTGACCAATCAGCGTTCATTAGCAGAATGCTAGCGTGTTATGGGCAATAACAACACGTCCTGTAAGAAATCGAAAGGACATAAGTACTCGTTCATTCAACTTTCGATCTATAACCTATGTTGAACTTGTAAGAACTACAATCAAATCAGAGTTTTTTCAATGAGAATCAGGTGAAAGAGACACATTTAGCCGTGTAGCTCCATCTGCTCCCATTCATTCTGCACTCACAGGCGATCGCCCCCAGTGGAGCTCTGGTGGAACTGCAACCAGAATTCGGTACAATGGGACTTAATACGGAGTGGACAGGCTCTCCGTAGACGGGCTCTGCTAATACTGGCACCCCTGTGTCTTCATTAGAATAGTTCACCGGGACGTCTCTCACTATACAGCATTATGTCTATTACTTTACATTGCTATTATTCTACATCACTGCCACACCTGGTCAGCCATCAACAGTACTGTGTATGGCAGCAGTTCTCATATGAAGTGTTTGTAAGCATCCATTTTAATAACGTAGTGATTATCTTATATACTTTTATTTTATAACTTAATGATTATTTTATATAATTGTATTTTATAACTTACTGCCGCTTTGAGATAGTTTTTCAGCCACGTAATTCCACTCGTCTTTGACCACAACAACAGTAGACAGCACTTAAGTAAAACCACGGTTTATTAGCGAAAGAATATAGGCCTACACCACACAATAAAACAGAACTTATAAAGAAAGAAGCCTTAGCAATAAGGCGCATTACAATGTGCCTTCGAACTCGTCCGTGTTTGTTTCCGCTTTGTCGCGCGCCGCTGAAAAAAAAGAGCTGTGCGCGACACGGCGCGTTCGGGCCAAAATCCTGTCGCGCCGGCGAGATCTACGTCATTTTGACGTCACAACGTCGCGCGACAGCTTGGGAACGGCGAGTATACCGCGGCCTTTAAGGGCTGGGTCGGTCGGGCTGGGGTGCGCAGTCCCCTACCGGGCGTGGAAGGCGGGTGTGGGGGCTTTGGGCTCGGGTGGCGGTCGGCGGCGACTCTGGACGTGCGTCGGGCCCTTCTCGCGGATCTCCTCAGCTACGGTGACTGTAGCGGCTCCACCCGGGGTCGCGGCGGTTCGCCTCGGCTGGCACCTAGCAGCTGACTTAGAACTGGTGCGGATCAGGGGAATCTGACTGACTAGTGCCCGGGCTATACGATTATTCAAGGATAACCAACTTCCCCTGGGGGCCGGCGAGACATTTGATACTGGCTTAGGATGCGGCCGAATGATGGTCGCCCCTCTCCATGATCACACCGCATGTTTATGAAGGACTGGGTGTTAAACCACTTGCATATGACCTGATTGTGGGTCAGGGTGTCGTAAGTAGCAGAGCAGCTTTATGACTGCGATCTATTGAAAGTCATCCCTCGATCCAAGCTTTTGTCGGGACTGCGGGCAGGCGGGCTACCATCCACAAACAAACGCTGACCATTCTGATGACGTAGCGCCTGCATTTTTAAAACATGACCGCGCCCTAGTGGCGAAAGTCGTTATCAACATGTCGTTTTCCAGTGAAACTACTTGAATTTCAGGTTTAATGAAAATCCATGTATTTCCAAAAATGAAAAAGCAACCAAAAATTGGTCACAGTTCTCATTGCTTCATTTCCACTATAAGGCTGTATCTCCGAAGACATTTTGTGCATCAATTCGTAGCACGGTAAAGTTGACAGATCAGTGGCAAGTAATTTAAATGTCATGAATATTCATGACTAAGCCGAAAACCTCTCGTTCTCCCCCCCCCCCCCACCTCCTCCTCCAAACTAGAACAGCCTGAAACAGGCGCACCAGAGCATTTTTTTAACCAAAACCGGCTCACAGGGCATTCATTCACCTTTTGAAGTTATTGGTTGGGACAAGTGTCTGGCTCGGTAAAGTGTAGCCAACATTATTACAATTGCGCTTGGGGGCGACTTGTTTCTACTTTAGCCACTATGACTAGAGTAGAAAAACAAAAGCCTACAGTTTTCAATGTGGTATGGCATGTAGAAATGAGAGTTATTGGTTGATGAGATGTAAACGTTCTATGTTTATGTGCTTATATTTACACTCTTATCTGGTAACTTCATTCTTGTACTGAGTTTTCCATCACTACTGATTTAACAATATACAAAAAAATATTGTAGATAATGTACACATCCGTTTTGTATTCCCTGCCTTAAGGCTGGCACATCTCTACAGTGTAATACAAGGACTGTGGACTGCCAGACTGACCTGGAGATAAGATCGGTTGGCACGCAGTTGTCCATGAGAACTCTTCAGCCTCCCTATCGAAGTAAAGGTTTGTAGTGTGACAGACAATTTGGATCATGAATTAATTTTGGTATATATTGTGTATATAAAATTGGCTACCGAATATACAAACAATACTTCATAAAAGCAACGCTATCTTGTAGCTTATAGACATGAAAGCTCACTTTTGCTTTTTTACATCGATTAATATATCATAATTAATTCCCCAATTTGAATGTTTACGATGCGAGTGCATCGGTTGCCGGGACCCCAACTGAGCCATCTGCAACATGCATCGGTCAGAAAATCGATTCAAACGTTATGAATCGGCGATTCACTCGTTACTGTTTAGTAACCAACTGGTCAACTGCGATGCAGCAACTGATCTACAAATCATCTGCGCTGAGCCCAGAACTTTCGCGTTCTGTTACAGTATAAAATACATATCTAAAAACACAATTAAAAGTAGCTCCGAAACATTCCCCTTTTCAACAATGTATCATGCAGTCGACCAATTTAGGCATAGTTCACAACTTGACATGTCTTAAACGTGTTGAAACAGCGCCTATCTTCTCACGTATCCATCGCTGTGTCTGGACAGCACAAGGTACCATGTTCGGTTATGTATGGCCAGTGTTGCTGTTAAGTTAACGCCAGCAGACTTTTTGGTGTTCATGCAGTTGTTTTCTGGACATGTATCATACTGTGCCATTACTGTAACAATGCCACACTGCACTTCTCAACAAACACCGAGCACTACCTCTCTGTTAATTTTATCACTCGTATAAGGACGACACATTGTAAGTTCAAATTAATTTACCTTTTATTTGTATTTCTTTGTTGGTACATTCATTAGTGCATTAAGTTAGACAAATTAAAATTAAATAATAACTCTGTTTGCGATCACAAATTACCGGTACTTCCTTATTATTCCTTACCGCGAGTGAGGGCTGGCGCTACCATTGCGCATTTGTAGGGGTGTTCCCAGGGGGAATGTTGGTGAATACTTCTATGCAGAATTACATTGTGAGCTGTGAACTTAACTGAAGTTCTCTTATCAGTACAAGGTATTGGCAAGTACCCAAAGATGAGTGCTCTCCTTGTTATTCCCCATGGTATTCTGCCTCCGTACATCTAACAAATAGAAGTACCGAATCACATCGAATCGTATCGAACCGACTCGCATAGATTTTCAAAACCAAATCACACTGAATCATTTCAAAGTAAAAAGTATTGTTGCTGTATCGGAGCCCATGTATTGAGATGTGTATCAAATTGTGCTTGAAAAGAGTGATGCACACCCCTAATCACAATGTAATGTCACTCACTGGATTATCAAATGTTACTTGTCTGCATAAAAGGTTCCCAGACAACAGTTTCCTGCCTAGACTTCGGAGTTGGCACCTCCACCGACCCCTGGACTGAGTGAGTAATTTTCCATTTACCCTACACATTAAATAAAGTAGATTTTGTGTTGTTGCTTGTCTTTGCTCTATCAATTCCACTGTAAATATATGGAAGCTAATGACATTTGTTGTTGTGTTTTCTGTTCTTCCATATTTTTGAAAAGCAGGCCAGACTCAACTCCCATCCAAAACATCCCAAAATATATTGTGTATGAGACTTGCCTCCTGGAGCTGTTTGAGATGTGCCCTGTGTGCCAGAGTGTATGTCGGGTCCGCTCCAGAAGGCTTGGTACATTCTTGACAGTTGATCAGCTGTGCCCCCATTGTCAGTTTACCAGACAGTGGAAGAGCCAGCCCATTGTTGGCAGCACACCTGCAGGGAACATTCAACCTTCAGCAGCCATATGTTTCAGTGGTGCTTCTGATAACAAAATGGAGAAGGTATGTTGAAAGCAAGTTACTCTGTACTTGTAAATATTTTCGAGGTGTTGAATTGAGGCATCAGTGGGTTGCGGGCATCAAGCCGCACATAGCAGATCAAGCAGGGCAGGAAGTCGGATAGTAAAAGCAATAGAGCATCCGGTCAATTTTCAACATAAAACAGCACAAAGTAGAACATAACAATTAACACAATAAACACAATTAAACCAGACAAAAAAAGAAAAAATGTAACTATATAGCCCGACCGTTTTTTTCAGAAGGCCGATTTTATCGGCTGATATGCGCCTATCGCGTACATATCGGCGTATGTTTTCCGTTAGAGTACGTATCACAGCTGCACAGACGGTAGTGCGGACTCAAGCGGTGTCTTCACGGTAAGGCCTGGATGCAAAAGAATGACAAGATAACTTTCTGAAACACCGCTGCAACGGGCATCGGCATTAAGCCGTACGTGACTATTACAGCGGTAGAGACCGGGTGCTAACGCTACGTTATGCCAGGAGTTGGAAGCTGGCGATGCACCGGCTCATCCAAAACAAAACAACTACTCCAGAGACTATATTTCACCTGCAGAAAGACTCAATCAATGATAACTCTGTGCTTTACGGCAACTGGTGAGAGGCGAAATATCAACGCAGTGAGTTTACCACTTGTTACATTATTATAATTTCCTCTTTTAAAATAAGTTTGTCCAACGCATAGGTTCAGATTTAAAGCGGGAATGTCGGGACATGATGTAAAGCTTATAACTACTTTTAATAAACACTACACCTGAACTATAGCGGCAATGCTTTTCCCCCAGTTCCCGGTGTGGCCATCCTTGTTAAACCCCGGAACTGGAGCACACTAATAACCAGTGTGGCTGAAACTAAAACCCGGAACAGGTTTCTTCACATTACCGTTGCTGACCTTTTGTTTTTCCGCAAACATCATGCTCATCCATCTGTTTCCTATGTTGGCCAGCTATAGTTTGTCACTCAGTACAGTCAGTATCATTGGCATCTTTCTGCAGCTCAGCCGCGTGATCTTGTCATTCTCGCGAATCCATGCCACCTCGCAGGGCTCCACTTCTGAAATGAGGTAGACTGAAGTTGATTTGTTTGTAGAGGTGATTGGTAATTTAGCAGAAGCCCTGCGCCTCGACAGCTGTGGGAAACAGAGAAATTGCAGTAATGTATGTACCTTTAAACATGGCTAATATACTTTTTATTTGCAGCTTGCCGCTTGTTGAGGCAGTGGAAGCCCAGCCGTGTGTGTTTCTGTTGATGTACAATATGGTTTCTGCAACATATTTTGAATATGTCAACATCAATGTGTCATTTAGATGTATATGTATATTTGTTGTACAAAAATAAAGACCAGCTTTTGCAAATTACCTGAAGACATTGTATCTGAATCTAGGGTTGGGTATCGTTTTTTTCAGATACCGGTGCTAAAACGATACGTCCGTAACTGAGCCGATATTTTTTTTTTTAATTAAAAAAAGTTTTTTTTGCAAACCAGGAAATTGAACAATATATTTATAAATGAATAATAAACATAACAATAATTTAACAGTAAATAACAGTTACAATACTAATGAATAATGGCAAAAGAAATACCAAGTGCAAATGTGTAGACTTTTCTATAAAGTTATTTTGCCCAAACATTAACATGTCTGCTTCTCTGACAAAATATGACTCCTCTCCTGACATCACCAGCATTTGTTACTTAAGCAACTTAACCCTACATTCTAGTTATTCAATTTTTTATGAATTAAACCCATTTGTCTCATATTTAATTGTCTTTACTTTCTGTTAATATTGCGTGTGATGTTACACATTGGTGCCGAAGGTTCACCGTTCTCTTGTTAAAGCAGCCTTTGTCTTTGTTGTTTTTACATTTACATTTTTTTTTCCCCCTTGTGATGGTTTTTATTTAATTGATCTACGTGAATGCCTAGTTGATTAATTAATTAATTAATCACTACCATCTCTCTTGCAGACTGCACCAAATGAAGAGAGCTGCCCCGGGATAACCTTTGATATATCGGAGTTTACCTTTGTTAATGGTGAAGAAAATAATTGTTCAAATGAAGAAGGGGTGGAAGCGGATGAAGATTCAAATGAAGAAGAAGACGAAGAGGAGATTGCCGACTCTGATTCAGACTGGGAAATGGAAGATTCTGACCAATTGGAGAGCGATGTCTCAGACGAACAGGACTTGAATCTGGATTCTGAATTGCATAAAAGTGTGCGTCAGCTATGTCCAGAATGCGGTGTCTTTTTCTTCACATGTAAGACTCACACATGCGAGTATAAAATCAAGCCGTTTTCCTGCAATATTTGTGGCAAGAGATGCGTGGATGAAAACTCCCTGAAAATTCATAGCAATATCCACAAGGACAGCTATGAGCACCCCTGCAAGTTCTGTATGGTGCCCTTTAAAACAAGACTTGATAAACTGGCCCATGAGAGAGCCCACACCCTCAAAGCAAAACCATATGAATGCCCTGACTGTTCCATGTCGTTTTCCAAGCTCCCTGCACGCAATTTACACTTGAAAGGCCACAGGGGCCCCAAAATATTTTCATGCCCACATTGTGCTTTGGAATTCCGGACTGCCCACTACATGGATAGACACATCGTGGTGCACACTGGTGTGAAGCAGTTTTCCTGCCAGTTCTGCAGTCGCTCCTTCAACCAGCAGGGCCACCTTAAATCCCACCTGCGTGTGCACACCGGGGAGAAGCCCTTTAAGTGCCAGCACTGTGACAAGAGCTTCAATCACAACGTGAGCCTGAAGAGTCATGTTATGCGGTACCATAAAGAAGCTTCCGACTCTGGGCCAAGCGGACACATGAAGCAGATCAAAAAGAAAATTATTCGGTCCTCGGGTAGACCCAAAGGAAGGCCCAAAAGAAATGCAGCTATGGGGGAGACAAACTCGATTCCTGCTGTGCAAGGGGAGGGCTTGGACCCAATCATAGCCACTGAGCCTTCAGAGGAGGGCCATTTAAGGAGAGCCTTTTCCAAAGACATTGAAAGCAATTTGAGTGACAGGGATCCAACCTCTGAATGTATAGAAGAGGACAAGGCAGAGGAAAGCAACGGAGTGAGAAAGGGCAAGCGGAAAGCCAGCCAGAGATCAAAGACCTTTCATATTGCAGACAATGATTTTGAGAGTGACTCGGACAGTAATCCTGCAGAGGAGGCTAAGAAGAGACAAGTTGTGAAAAGTCAGGAAACATAGGAGGACATAGAGGAAGGCCGATGGAATAATCCAATAGTCTGAATCATGATTGGTATCCAAATGTCACACATCTAACATCTAAACACAATTGTCCAGAACTGAACGAGTATAACAAAGTATTTTTGGGGATTAGGAATACATGCATTAGAGTATATTCCCATAATGGTATGTCATTAAAAAATTGTCTGGACAGGGAGTGGGCAGTTTTGTTTTATAGCCCAAGTAGTCATTATTTTAAAAAAATATTTGACAAAATATGATCTATAAATACATTTTCAACTAAGAATAACTAGGACTGATGGCGAGTCTCTTTAGTATAAAATATTAAAAAGTATCATCGAAGTTGACATTTATATATTTTAATTGTTTTAATGGATGCGGATGTTAAATTTTAGTTAAATTAGGTTAAATTCTTTGTGGTCATTTATTTTTGTTTCCTAGTATGTGGGAAAGTACGTAATTACCTGTTCATCATTGTAAACATGAGAAGTGATATTTTCTTGAAAGTTTGAAATTCATTTTGTATTAATATTTCAGCAAATCATTTTGTTGCTATGCAAATATCAACAGCACAATCAGTTAATAAATTGTTTATATATCGCTGAGCAAAGCTTTCACTGTCCTTGACCCCTGTTCCTGAAAACCCATGTACAGGTTTCCATTTGACAAATACATAATACTAAATACACAAATGCTATTCCTTGTTCATTGACACATGCCACCAATACACACATTTACATTAGATTTTTTTTATATCAAACTGCATAAAAACATGTAAACCACTTTCATTGTTATAATTTAGGTTTATTGAAATGTCAATTTGTATTTAACCATGCCCAGCTCACCTATTTCTGATATGTTGTTGTTCAAATAATGGTTATTACTGATATGTATATATGTGCTCTGTTTGAAGTGTAGGCACTCTCTTAAACTCACCACATGGCCATTGAAAAGGAAAGGCCCTCTTAGACTTTTACACATACTTTTACAAAACAAGATACCATTAATGTTCAAAGGTTCATCTCAGAATGAGAGGGCTCATCTCCCCGAACAATGTCCAGACTAGCTGCTAGCTGATCTGGGAGCAGTAAAGTCCCACGTTCAGGGCACCACCAGGTGAACCCATGGGGGTAAAGGGTGACCCATGCATGTACCATGCTGGACCATCCTTTCTCCAGCTAAAACCAAGTGTGGAGATAGGGCTGGCTATGTGAGACTATATACAAGGTGTCTTTACTGCTACAATCCACTAGGTGTCCTTGTGCAACCAGTAAAAGGAAGGAGCTCAAGGTATTCTGAAAGAATTGTAACAGTCTGAACGGCCTTCTGTTCTTTCCGTCCATCTCTTATCTCCACTTAAATCACACTGTTCAACTGCTGCTAGAGGAGGGCAGGAGGGCATCTCACTCTGCCTTTCTCTCCAATATACGGGCCACATCAGAGAAAGACAGTTTGCACACTATTATTTATATTCAATATGTATTCATGTATCATTATTAAAACGGGCAGTTGGCACGGTCCAGGTTCCCAAACACAATATCCACCTTCTTTACATGTCTGTGCTTAAGAGGACACGGTTCTCTTCAAAGGCTGCATATTGTTCTCGTTCCCTTTCGTATACCTTTCTCCTGTCATGACCTTTGTACACTTTGTACACTGCTGCTGCTGCATACTTTTGATTTACGATCGGTGGAGGAAGATCGACCAGTTACTAGTCATCTGCTTATCACCACAATCAATAATAATGTACAATCACGGCAAGATTTAGAATAGGGGTGGGGGGGTACTTTGTGACGTTTTTATCGGTTCCAGCAATGTAGGGGTGGTGGGGAATAAGGTAGTTGACACATTAGCAAAGATAGCACTGGGGGCAACGAATGTACAGGTCCAAGTAAACGCATGGAAAGTGAGGGTGAAGGAGTAATAACATTATATAATAAAAACATTACAAGTAGACAAGTATAGAGTACAGAAAGCAAGGGGCAACAATTGTCATCTTAAACCAACAGTTTGGACAACACGGGGGAGGTTTTAAAAACCTAATGACTATTAATGCTAGGGCATAACTTTGTTTAAATAGCATGCCCTTTATGGTCAAACACATTGATGGAAATTGTACATATAGAGAGAATGTTTTGGGTAGTTGCAAGAATTATAATGGCGAGAAGTAGGATATGTATGGGACTTCTGGTGGCGATGATGCACCCAACGTTGTTTGCCTAAAACAAGTACGGAATGGGATGGTTCGGATTTTTTGAAGTGAGGTTGTATGAGGTACGTATCTGTAGTCAGTGCGCCCCCAGTTTGGAGAAACATACAACATTCTCACGCCGCTTTACCTTGCAGTCAGACAGCCCTTTCCTTTGGCACTACGTTTTCTCAACCGCAGAACTTCGGTATTCCTACGCGCAACTGTGCCGCGCATCAGCTGTTGGGGAGATGAGACTGAATTACTGAAATCAAACATTTCTAAAGAGTTCGAAGATGGTGCGTGCTTGTGGTTTTCCGGGCTGTTCAAACAAACAACTGTCCTGGTCACCATATAGATTTCACCGTGTTCCGTTGCTTGATATTGATCTTAGAAAGCTATGGCTAGTTGCGCTGAATATAGACGTAAACAGTCCTCCAGCCAACTGCGGTCAAGCCAGCCGTTCCTCCGATCACCGTGGTCAAATGAGCCGCACTTACATTTCGAGTGTACAAATATTCTCAGCATTACGGTAGAAGCGGCGAAACGGGCGAAACCGCGTATTCACTTCCGGTTTCTCAAAATAAATGTATTAAGAACCGTAAGCTATAATTAAAACCTACATTTAAATGAAATATATTGTATTACAGTGTTTCATACGCCCATGATGAATGAAAAACTTAATATCAAGTATCTTTATTGCAACAATGTGGAGAAATGCCAAACTAAAAGTCCCATATTTGTGCTTCCAAGTGGCATGTTTTGTTGTATTTGAACTGCTGTAAAATCACTTTGCTCAATATTCCCTGACTATGGGTGGTATATTTGACTTCTACACATGTAAGACTATACCCACATGCAATATCAAGCATTTTTACTGTACCATTTTGGAGAAATTCAACAATAAAAGTCCCATATGTGTACCTTCGGATAGCACAATTGCATATATTTGAACTGCTGTAAAATCACTTTGCTCAATATTCCCTGACTATGGGTGGTATATTTGACTTCTACACATGTAAGACTACCGCCACATGCAATATCAAGCATTTTTACTGTACCATTTTGGAGATATTCTACAATAAATGTCCCATATGTGTACCTTCGAATGGCACAATTGCATATATTTGAACTGCTGTAAAATCACGTTGCTCAATATTCCCTGACTATGGGTGGTATATTTGACTTCTACACATGTAAGACTATACCCACATGCAATATCAAGCATTTTTACTGTACCATTTTGGAGATATTGTACAATAAAAGTCCCATATGTGTACCTTCGAATGGCACAATTGCATATATTTGAACTGCTGTAAAATCACTTTGCTCAATATTCCCTGACTATGGGTGGTATATTTGACTTCTACACATGTAAGACTACCGCCACATGCAATATCAAGCATTTTTACTGTACCATTTTGGAGATATTCTACAATAAAAGTCCCATATGTGTACCTTCGAATGGCACAATTGCATATATTTGAACTGCTGTAAAATCACGTTGCTCAATATTCCCTGACTATGGGTGGTATATTTGACTTCTACACATGTAAGACTATACCCACATGCAATATCAAGCATTTTTACTGTACCATTTTGGAGATATTCTACAATAAAAGTCCCATATGTGTACCTTCGAATGGCACAATTGCATATATTTGAACTGCTGTAAAATCACTTTGCTCAATATTCCCTGACTATGGGTGGTATATTTGACTTCTACACATGAAAGACTATACCCACATGCAATATCAAGCATTTTTACTGTACCATTTTGGAGATATTCTACAATAAAAGTCCCATATGTGTACCTTCGAATGGCACAATTGCATATATTTGAACTGCTGTAAAATCACTTTGCTCAATATTCCCTGACTATGAGTGGTATATTTGACTTCTACACATGTAAGACTATACCCACATGCAATATCAAGCATTTTTACTGTACCATTTTGGACATATTCTACAATAAATGTCCCATATGTGTACCTTCGAATGGCACAATTGCATATATTTGAACTGCTATAAAATCACTTTGCTCAATATTCCCTGACTATGGGTGGTATATTTGACTTCTACACATGTAAGACTACCCCCACATGCAATATCAAGCATTTTTACTGTACCATTTTGGAGAAATTCAACAATAAAAGTCCCTATGTGTACCTTCGGATAGCACAATTGCATATATTTGAACTGCTGTAAAATCACTTTGCTCAATATTCCCTGACTATGAGTGGTATATTTGACTTCTACACATGTAAGACTATACCCACATGCAATATCAAGCATTTTTACTGTACCATTTTGGAGATATTCTACAATAAAAGTCCCATATGTGTACCTTCGGATAGCACAATTTCATATATTTGAACTACTGTGAAATCAATTTGCTCAATATTCCCTGACTATGGGTGGTATATTTGATTTACAGTAGTTTTGTGCTATCCGAAGGTACACATATGGGACTTTTATTGTAGAATATCTCCAAAATGGTACAGTAAAAATGCTTGATATTGCATGTGGGTATAGTCTTACATGTGTAGAAGTCAAATATACCACTCATAGTCAGGGAATATTGAGCAAAGTGATTTTACAGCAGTTCAAATATATGCAATTGTGCTATCCGAAGGTACACATAGGGACTTTTATTGTTGAATTTCTCCAAAATGGTACAGTAAAAATGCTTGATATTGCATGTGGGGGTAGTCTTACATGTGTAGAAGTCAAATATACCACCCATAGTCAGGGAATATTGAGCAAAGTGATTTTACAGCAGTTCAAATATATGCAATTGTGCCATTCGAAGGTACACATATGGGACTTTTATTGTAGAATATCTCCAAAATGGTACAGTAAAAATGCTTGATATTGCATGTGGGTATAGTCTTTCATGTGTAGAAGTCAAATATACCACCCATAGCCAGGGAATATTGAGCAAAGTGATTTTACAGCAGTTCAAATATATGCAATTGTGCCATCCGAAGGTACACATATGGGACTTTTATTGTAGAATATCTCCAAAATTGTACAGTGAAAATGCTTGATATTGAGTGTGGGCGTAGTCTTAGATGTGTAGAAGTCAAATATACCACCCATAGCCAGGGAATATTGAGCAAAGTGATTTTACAGCAGTTCAAATATATGCAATTGTGCTATCCGAAGGTACACATATGGGACTTTTATTGTTGAATTTCTCCAAAATGGTACAGTAAAAATGCTTGATATTGCATGTGGGTATAGTCTTACATGTGTAGAAGTCAAATATACCACCCATAGCCAGGGAATATTGAGCAAAGTGATGTAGTGTATTTTCTGATATACATTTACAGGATATTCTACTTCTTTCTTTTATTCATTGTATTTCACTCATTCTTTATATGTAGAATACTGCTGTGTCATGGGAGAACATTCCTGTGTCTCCTAGTAAGCTATTAGGGGTAATCCTGAGGGCCTGCTCAGGGTCAGCAAGATGCCCTGATGACCCCAGGTTGCTGAAACAACAAGATGCCCTGATGAACTCAGACTGTGTTTCCGTATGTGGTTTACGATAGGAAGTTGTTGTGTTGTAAAAGTTAGACAGTCTAGGTGTGTTGTTTCAGCTTGCAGGACTGTCACGCATGGTATGGCTTAGAGAGGCCTATAAGAAGTGTGTGCATTAGAGAGGATCCGGAGTTTTTCGGACCCCATTGGGGGATTCGGACTCAGATTGGGAGAAGATTCGGCCACCATTCAGATGCATAGAATGTCATCCCGCTTGTGTTCTCTGTTAAATAAAAAGTTATTTACTCAGACACTTTTGGGAGCGGACCTCCATCATTTCATCATCCACAAACCAGTATTCTGGCAGCCGAGAAGAATATACTACAGTGATTTTACAGCAGTTCAAATATATGCAATTGTGCTATCCGAAGGTACACATATGGGACTTTTATTGTACAATATCTCCAAAATGGTACAGTAAAAATGCTTGATATTGCATGTGGGTATAGTCTTAGATGTGTAGAAGTCAAATATACCACCCATAGCCAGGGAATATTGAGCAAAGTGATTTTACAGCAGTTCAAATATATGCAATTGTGCTATCCGAAGGTACACATATGGGACTTTTATTGTTGAATTTCTCCAAAATGGTACAGTAAAAATGCTTGATATTGCATGTGGGGGTAGTCTTACATGTGTAGAAGTCAAATATACCACCCATAGTCAGGGAATATTGAGCAAATTGATTTTACAGCAGTTCAAATATATGCAATTGTGCCATTCGAAGGTACACATATGGGACTTTTATTGTACAATATCTCCAAAATGGTACAGTAAAAATGCTTGATATTGCATGTGGGTATAGTCTTACATGTGTAGAAGTCAAATATACCACCCATAGCCAGGGAATATTGAGCAAAGTGATTTTACAGCAGTTCAAATATATGCAATTGTGCTATCCGAAGGTACACATATGGGACTTTTATTGTTGAATTTCTCCAAAATGGTACAGTAAAAATGCTTGATATTGCATGTGGGTATAGTCTTACATGTGTAGAAGTCAAATATACCACCCATAGCCAGGGAATATTGAGCAAAGTGATTTTACAGCAGTTCAAATATATGCAATTGTGCTATCCGAAGGTACACATATGGGACTTTTATTGTTGAATTTCTCCAAAATGGTACAGTAAAAATGCTTGATATTGCATGTGGGTATAGTCTTACATGTGTAGAAGTCAAATATACCAACCATAGTCAGGGAATATTGAGCAAAGTGATTTTACAGCAGTTCAAATACAACAAAACATGCCACTTGGAAGCACAAATATGGGACTTTTAGTTTGGCATTTCTCCACATTGTTGCAATAAAGATACTTGATATTAAGTTTTTCATTCATCATGGGCGTATGAAACACTGTAATACAACATATTTCATTTAAATGTAGGTTTTAATTATAGCTTACGGTTCTTAATACATTTATTTTGAGAAACCGGAAGTGAATACGCAGTTTCGCCCGTTTCGCCGCTTCTACCGTAATGTTGAGAATATTTGAAGAGTTCAGATGCAAAAGCCTCTAAACGCCACCTCCGTCAAAAATGAGATAAATATATTGAGTGACTGCTCTCCGCACGTAGTATATGGTAATCAAATCATTTCGCGTCAAAACCCGCAAAATACCACTCTTTTTCTGGTCTGAAATCTCGATTTGTAGGCATAAACCTCTAAACGCCACTTCCCTTTGGCAGCAAAAGCCGCTACGTACCGAGAACCAATCACAACGCAACACGGAATCATGTGACTTCACCCAGTTTCAACATGGCGGCGCGCTGAGGAGCCGGCTTAGATCGCTTCTAAGATAGATTATAGATATAGATAGACTCTTTATTATATTATTCTTTATTATTTATTGATATGCTTTATCTTTATTATAGATTATAGATATATCCTTCCTCAGATCGCATAGATGCGCGATCTATGCGGATGCATAGATGCGCGATCTGAGGAAGGCCAGACGGCGGAAAAATTATCGCCGTAATAAACTACCGACATTGTTCCCAACTCGGAGTGTGCGGCAGCTCTCTCCTTTTACTGATCCTCTCTCTCAGTTGCCAGCACCTCACATTTGGTGTGTGTTTGCACCTCTCCTTTCAAGCATGGGGAGTATTGTCAGTTCATTGACGTCTCTTTAAAAAAAAAATCAGATTTACGTCTTTTCTCTTATATACATAGGCCTACTTGATTATATGCCAAATGTTTTTGAACGTAATAAGCTTTTTTAATTAATGTAATGAGCTTTTTTATAGTTGAATCTGATGCCCAAACATAAGAAATTAACTTACTTGACCACTTTTAACTTTTTTTTTCATGTTTTATTTTTTTATATAATTTATTGTTATTCCATCATTTACATATAATATAATAATAATATAAATATATAATATATATAAGTGATTTTACTACTTTTGACTATGTCTTGTCCAAATATGTGGATTTAGAGGTTTTTGCCAAAAAAGTACCGGTGGATTTAGCTGTTTTTGACGCAAAAAAAAAAAGTATTTGGTAAAAACACATAAAAAGACTAAAGTGACATTTTTGAAAAAAAAATGTTTTATTCATTAACTAATAACCTTATCATTTCCATTAAAATAAAATGACTGAACTTGAACATAGAAGCCTGATAAAAAATGGTCATTTATAAGAAAAGTGGGCAAACGGATTTAGAGGCTTTTGCATCTAAACTCTTCATTTGTACACTCGAAATGTAAGTGCGGCTCATTTGACCACGGTGATCGGAGGAACGGCTGGCTTGACCGCAGTTCCAGCCAGACGCCTATCTGATTAGCCGCGCAAGCCCAATCATGGAGGTGGTGATTATAAACTTTCAGAGCATGCCCGAATTACATTCATGTAAGACGAAGCTATTGTGCGTCTGCATAACGAGTGGAAATAAAAATGACATGGCGTTTTTTGTCATTTTTTGATGAGCTGCTATGGGAACTATTTTCTAAGCATGCGCAGTAACATATTGCTGTGGCTGTGGAGTCCGGGGCGCAGGTAGCACTCGAGATGAGGGGGGATGGCATCCCCCTTTGAAATACAGATCGTCAAAATCATCCCCCTTCTAAAACGGCCATCCCCCTTCCCATCCCCTGTTATTTTATCAATGAATGTGGAAATATTACCACTATTTCAACATTTAGTTTTTGCGAATATTGAATAGGCTAAAATACTGTGGACGAGGGGAACGTGCCCATATGACACGACGATTTGTTTTAAATTGACGTCTCGTCAGTCAGCGACATAGCAGCGCAGGTGCTGGTGCCAGCTTCCCCTTTTTTGTCTTTTGTTTGGCCACCTCAAGTTTAAGAAATGTCAGGTGGTGCTAAGTATTTGTATTATATGTATTATTTTCAGATTTTGTAAGTGGTACATTTGTTGAATCCATTTGTTTTTGCACTTGAATTAAAATGGACTTGACTTGAGAGGATTCATGTTCATTTAGGCTACAATGTAATATAATATAATAATTATCTTTATGCTTAAACAATAATCAAAAGGGTACACCGTTGGTCTCCCACCATATGCGCTGTCATCAGCACAAATGATCTGTCCCTAAACGCGCCCCCCCGTCGGTCGTCGGTCTGGTGCGTGTCAGGATCGCATCGCATCGCCCCCCCCCCGTCGGTCGTCGGTCCGGTGTGTGTTGCGATCGGACACCCCCCCCCCCCGTTGGTCGTTCGGATGCCCCAGTAGACGTTTATGTCTACAAACGCCCCTGCCATCCCCCCTGATTTTTCTTTACAACTCGAGTAGCCTACTGGGCGCAGGTAAACCGAAGAGCAACTTAGTGTTTTGGTTATTGGCTTCCAAGAAAAAACATAACCTGTGACAATGAGGAAAACAAACAGGCGGCTGTCATGTCCACAGGTTCCCTCATAATCTGGACCGAGCGAAGCTATGTAGCAGAATATGGACCCCGACACACAATGTCAAGACAAAAATATTTTGCTCAGAAAACAGACAACCCAGGCTGTCTCTGCTGCTGCGTTAAGTTGTGCAAAACTGTTATTGGCGCTGTGTAGTCTAGTAGTTCACGGGGAAGTCAATGACTGTCAGTGGACACTGAAAACCTGCTATGGCAAATTCTGAGTTCTAGGGTCTGGCATTGCACCATTGGCAGTGTGGGCGGGATAAACGGTTGTCTTTCAAGCCCTCTGCACGCAATAGGATAGCGCTACGACGACGGAACAGTATGGAAAAGAGGCAGGAACATCAAACACATAACAGAGAAAATCCAGTGTCCAGTGTTAAGGTTTGCAAATGTATGGGCAAGCAGTAGAGAGGGTAAAAGAGTTTACATTTTTGGGAGTAGTTTGTGATGAAAGACTGACTTATAAAAAGCACGTAGACAGTGTTGTGAGCAAGTGTGGAAAAGTTATAAATGTCATGCGGTCCTTATCAGGAAGTTTGTGGGGTGCTGGACAGGATACACAAATGATGATTTACAGGGCAATGGTCAGATCGAGGATAGATTATGGGTGTTTGTGTTACGGGACGGCAGCAAAAACAAATCTCAAGAAATTAGATGTAGTGCAGGCAAAGGCACTGAGAGTCGTCTGTGGGGCCTTCCGTTCCACCCCAATTGCAGCCTTACTTGTGGAAATGGGGGAGACCCCATTGGGTATCAGAAGGTCTAAGCTGGCAATGCAGTATATCTGTAAATTAAGGGGACATCAAGGGGAGAATGTGGGGGAGCTGGCTTTGGAAGGTGCATAGTGGGGAGGAGCAAGAGTGAAAAGGGAATGTTTCATTTTTAAAGTCAATGAGGAAATGGGGAGGATGGAGTTTGGGGAGGAGGGGGTGGCCCCGGTAGTGTACTGGCCAACTATACCACCATGGATTCTACCAGTGCCAGAGATAGATGTAAGTGTGTTAGCTCATGAGAGAACTGCAACAGTTGGGGGAATTGTAAAGGAAAGACTAAATAACACGTGGGGACAGCATATACAAATATACACTGATGGGGCTCAAGACCCAAGGACTGGGAAGTCTGGGTTTGCTTTTTGCATCCCAGATTTGGATGTTGTTAAGTATAGGCGACTGTCTGAGGGGGTTTCAGTTTACACCACAGAGCTGCTTGCAATAATCTGGGCTATGCAGTGGGTGGAGGAGGTCAGGCCAGGGCCAGTTGTGATATGCTCTGACTCTGCTTCAGTGCTGATGACATTGAGGGAGGGAGGGCTTGGAGCCAGGTCAGACCTCATGGTGGAGCTTCTTACCCTGATGTACAGGATTGAGCAGGTGGGAGAGTCAGTGGGGTTTATGTGGGTCCCAGCTCATGTGGGGATAGAGGGGAATGAGCTAGCTGATGGGGCAGCAAAAAGGGCTTTAAGAAGGGAAGAAATCGATGTAAAAGTGAGGCTGGGGATAACTGAGTGTAGGTCAATCATTAAAAAGAACATCATGGCTGTGTGGCAGGAGGAGTGGGATAAGGAAAAGAAGGGGAGGATTACTACAGCTTGCAGAATAGAGTGACAAAGAGCCAGTGTTTTTTGGGAAAGGAAACGAGGCATACAGTTATGATGACCAGACTGAGGCTGGGGCATTGCGGACTCGCATGGGACCTACAAAAACTTGGGAAACATGAAAATGGACTATGTGGAGTGTGTAAAAAACAGCAAACAGTGAAACATATCCTGATGGAATGTACTGGACTCACTCGACAGAGGGAACATCTGTATGCAGCTGTGGAAAGCCTGGGAACAGCACCGGTTACACTAAAGAGCCTTCTAAATCCCACTGAGAACCAGCCTGGGACTATAAAAGCTGTCCTGGACTTCATAACGGCCACTGGATTACTCCTATGGAAATAGGATGGACTGACTGCGTCTGAAAAAAAAAAAAAAAAAAAAAAAAAAAAAAAAATATATATATATATATATATATATATATATATATATATATATATATATATATATATATATATATATATATAATTTATTTATTTATTTTATTAATTTTTGTTTGGTGGTTTATTTATTTATCTAATTATTTGTCCTGTGGGTGGCAGCAATGTGCCGCAAAGGCATACAGACTGCCGGAAATTAAAAGAAGAAGAAGAAGGATAGCGCTACAACCAATCAGAGCAACAAAGAAGGTGACGTACTCAGAGCGACGGAAATTAGTCCATGGGGAAGTGTTCCGTATGGTGGATTGTGGAAGAATAGTAAGAAGAAAGTGTATTGTGGAAACTGAAAGCAAACAATCTTGAGAGAATGGAGCCCAACGACAGTTGCCGTTTTTGCCATAATAATATGAGATTTGCGGGCGTGCTTGTACATTCATCGAACATCTTCGAAAGACAGAAACACAAACAAAGTATTGCCGAGAGATTAATCCACGTTGGCGTGATGGTAGTGAACAGACCGGCAAAGTCGATCAGAATTTGTAGTAAGTGTCGCACTCTTTTATCGAGAATGGAACGTGACTTGCCGGTGTACCGGAGATGGGTGCAGGATGAAATGAACGAGGAAGCCTCCGCAGTAGAACCCACGACAGGTCGTTCAGATAGCGCTCAGAAACGAGACCATAAGCCTGCAAGTCCGGGAAGAAGAGCTGATATTCAACCCAACATCACCGAGGTATGTTAGTTGCATTGTTACATACGTTTTAACACCCAGTAACAGTGCAGAACAGCCTGACTTTCATTAGTCATAATGGTCAGAAAGTATGCTGAAATCTGCATTGCTTGATCTGAAACTCGCCTAATGATGTGGTACTAGCCCTGTTTTCATACGCTCTAACCAAATATGTAGATGTCCTCGTCGTGTCTATCATATTTCTCTTCAAGGGCTTTGGTTTTAACAATTATGTGCAATGCCATGTGTTGCAGACTGAGAACTTGTGAACTTTGTCGGCTATTCTAAGTACAGATGTTGCTTGGTCTTGATAGCTTATTTATATTTTGAGTGTAAAAGCATGTAAAAGCAAGACAGCTGTTCGCCAGCTGCAGCAGCCATTGTTTACCTCTAACACGGAACCGTCGCAACTCTGTCGTCATTAGGTAGCCTGGCTTCTGATTCCGCCCCTCACGATGTGATTGGCTTGAGAGTTTCTGTTTCCAGCAGCGCAAAACGACGACAAAAGGCTAGACAACCTAGCCTGGTCACCAGCCTCTCGTACTACATTTCATTTGTACAGAGAGTCTGGCCACTCACCATTGACAATTGTTAACTAACTGAAGGCGGGTGCTCTGTTGAAGTTTAAAACTATTGGATCTGCCCAGTGCCACTCCGAATCTGCCATAACCAATCGCTAACGTTTGGTCGTGACGTATGTCATGCGACAGAACCGACCGGAAACCACGTGACGTAGCCGCCCAGACCAACAACAACTATATCCGTGATACCTCATTGCAATGAACAGAGTAGAGTGTGAAGATGGATGTCAACGAGAGCTGCAGGTTTTGTACTTTGAATTTAAGAGTAAACGGAACAATTGGGAATTCGAAATTAATATTTGACAGTAAGGACACAGATAATGTTTGCAGCCAACTGTCGAAGCTGGGTCTAATCATAGACAATACGCCGCTTCGGTCGTTTCGGATCTGCCGCAAATGCTGTGCAGTGATAACCAGGCTACTGCGCGATACAGAAACTTTTCAGAAGTGGAAGAACGAGCAGACGACGGAGGCATGCCAGGCGGTAGATGGCAGTTCCACTGACAAGAGAGACAGAGACCCAACACCTTCTAAAACTCCAAGGGCCGTAAAAAAGTCCAGGAAATCCACTGAAATGCCATCGAGAAGCAGTGTGACCGAGGTAGGTAAACTAAACAAAATGTTGTGTGGTGTGGTATCAACAGTAGCTGCCGCCGCCATTACTAGACTACTACCAGCGAATGTCAGGCGAATGTACTACAACTCAAACTAGCGCACGACTTCAACGTCATCGTTCTCAGCCACTCCCTCTGTTCGCTGATTGGACAGGTAAAACTTTACCGGGAGTAAACCCGCGAATATGCCGAAAACCCAGACAGAGTACTGAAGGGAAATGAAAATTGAGCGGAAGTACGTCGGAGGGCGGAGCCAGGCTATAGACAACCCTGGCTGCAAATTAAATTTGCTGCCGCTAGGGGCGTCTAGATTTCTAGGCTATCAGGACACATCTTTTAAAGTCATTTGTTGGAGTCAGGACTCATCTTGCATCACCATAACTTTCAACACCTGATCCAATATAAGCAAGCGCTAGAAATATGGAACATCAATTGAGGAAATAAAGCAGCGGACCTAGTACTGGAATTTTATAACTATGCAGAGGGAAAGTATGGAGATTATGTTTACATATATACAGATGGATCCAAAGAGCAGATAACAGGAGCAACAGGCGCAGCAATGGTGGTTCCCAGTCAGCATATCACAAAGTCTAAAAGAACATCAGATCATTTGAGCATATATGCAGTGGAGCTATGCACAATATTACTAGCAATAGAATGGGTGGAGGACCAGACGGACAGGAACATAGCCATATGTATTGATTAATTCTCAGCACCCTTAAGCATTAAAAACAGGACAGTGAAAACACATCAGGAAATATTATATGAAATACTGTTAAAAACATCCAGATTAGCACAACAGGTGAGGGAAATAATGTTCATGTGGGTTTCAGCTCATTTAGGAGTACAAGGAAATGAAAAAGCAGACCAAATGGCTAAGGAGGCAGTAAAGAAAGAGGAGGTGGAAATGAAAGTAAAATTATCAAAAGCAGAGGGAAAGAACAGGAAAGGAAGGAAATAAACAGACCAGTGGAATCAACATTGGAAGAACCTGGAAAAAGGGAGACATTTATATAAATTAGAAAGTGTAGTAGGAGAGGTAGGATGTTATGGAAATAATGGAACAGAACAAGTAGTCATGAGCAGAATAAGAATAGGGCACAATACATTTAATAACACACTTAATATAATAGGAAAACATCCAACTGGTCAGTGTGACAGTGGAGCATGTGATTGTTGCTTGTCCTAGATATGAAAGGGAGAGGGAAATGAGTACAGGGTTGAGGAAGGCAGGAATAGGGGAAAATAACTTCAAGAGTATAGCAGAATGTGGAAAATCTAGGGAAGGGAGGAGAATCATTGTGAGATTTCTTATCTCTGGGTTAATTAAAAGAATATAACAGAAGAGGAAATAAAAAAGAAGTACTGTCCAGCAGATGGCGGTATATGCAACATTACGGATGCCGACTGCCAATAAACACCAAAGAAGAAGAACAACAACAACAGCAGCTTGTGAATAAGAGACTGAGAAGAAGTAAGGAGACAACATGGTTCATGTATGTGCCTTTCCTGGTTGTGGCAAGCAAATGAAAAGTTACAATCCAGAGAGTTTTCACAGACTACCTCTGCATGAGTCGACTTTTAAGCAGTGGCTTGTTGCTTTGCAAGTCAACGCTGAGACTCCATTCCGAACGCTCAAAGTGAAGGATTACCGTGTCTGTAGTGCACATTTTGACCAGGACGACTTCACCATCCCTGGCAAAAGAACATCTGATCCTCCAAAACGCTTGCGGCTGAAGAGAAATGCCATTCCGAAAGCGGCGCGACTTGCCCCGGAGGTATACAATTGTTTGGTTATTTTGATGAACGTTTAGACTACTCGACAATTTTCGAACTCCTGTGGGTGAAGTGAAAAACTAAACCTTGTGTTTGCTAACAAGTAGTTCAGCTTTGTACATCTGGAAGCTATACATGAAGTCGATTATTGTCTAGCCTACTATCAGAAATGGGTAGAGGTGTACGAGAGTATGGGGGAGGTTGTTCGTCTATTCCTCATACCTTGAACATGCTGATCGCGTACAGGTGCTACACTCTGCGGTAAAGTCAGAGGCAGGCACGCTCATTTTTACTGACGCGAGCTCAATCAATCAATCAGTCGTCAATCGACTTATCAGCCTAAAAAAAACATGGCGTCGACGGGTGAACTACTGAAGGTATTGTGTGTATAAAATATACTTTTTAATAAACTATCTGTACACTTACGAAGTTGTCAATGCCTCGTTTTATTTGTTAACCATTAACCATTTTACACCGGAGTTCTCCATTAAGGCACATGGTGTGTTTAGAGGATATAGAAGGGAGGAGACAGCTTTTACTAGACTAAGGTTCGACCACACAGGATTAAATAAAACGTTGTTTTTGCTGGGGAAAAGTGTATCAGATGAATGCTCTGAATGCAAAATTACAGAGAATGCGGAACAAATGCTCTGTGGAAAGTATAGGAAAGAGAGGATGAGACTAGCTCAGCAAATTGGTGAGGAAGAGAATGGAACCTTGTGGGTATTCTGGGAACAACAGGAGGGGGGGGGGGGGGGGGGTACAGGACACACACAAAGCAGTTGTGGAATATTTGAAGGAGATAGGATTATCACAGAATATGTGAGTTATGTTTTGTTTTGTTTTATTTTGATTATTAAATTAAGTAGTCCTTTATATACCTAATGATGTAAAGTAGTTCAGGGACAATGATCGCATTCTTCATACTCCGGTACAGTAGGTGGCGGTATGCACCTTATAAGTAATGGTTGCAACCCGCCATAAAACCAAAATAAGAATTTAGAAGGTGTGTGAAGTGGGAACAGTGCGTGTGCACAGAGAAGAAAATGGTTCGTGTTTGTGCTTTTCCCGGCTGCTATAAGAGAATGAGACGCTACAATCCGGAAAGTTTTCACAGACTTCCTCTGAAGAACCGTGATACGTTGAAGCAGTGGCTGATCGTATTGCACCTCGATGTCGAAACGCCGGTAGAAACACTGCGAGAGAAGGACTACCGCGTCTGCAGTAATCATTTCGACCAGGACGACTTCGTCGTAACCAGAATGGCCTCCAACCCTCCCATCAAATCACGTATCAAGAAAAGTGCTGTACCAAAAGCCGATTACCTGCCGTTACCTGTTGCGGATAATCTAGATGAGGTAATGTGTGAATGTGTGTAGACCGGAATTGTATGAGCTAGCCGTTCGTTTGTATAAACGAGGTGGGCGAGGTGCAACGCTAAACTATTAATTAACCACAAATTATCGCGTGATTCTCGCGAATCCAACCGTCTCGCAGCGCTCCACACAGACTTGAGTTGATTTTTTTGTAGAGGTGATCGGTAATTTAGCAGAGGCCCTGCGCCTCCCTCGACAGCTGTGGGAAACAGAAATAGGCTAGCACACTATTGCAGTATTGTATGTACTTAAGGGGTGGGCTGGGAACAAAATTCGGCCCGGGCAATTTTCTCCTGGACCGGCCCACAACAGGGACGTCGACCGACGGGGGGGTGCGCGATTATTGACGGGGGGGACGCGCGCGATCGTAACACACCCCGGACCTACGACCGACGTATTATGACAGTCCTGGACCGGGCCAAAAATAATAATACAAAAAATACAAAATAAAAGAAAAAAAATAATTACGGCCGTCCGTCCGTTCGGGAAATCTCCCGAACCTCCCGATGGCCAGCCCGTCCCTACCTTTAAACATGGCTAATATACTTTTTATTTGCAGCTTGCCGCTTGTTGAGGCAGTGGAAGCCCAGCCTTGTGTGTTACTGTTGATGTACAATATGGTGTCTGCCATATATTACGAATATGTCAACATCAATGTGTCATTTAGATGTATAAAATGTATATTTGTTGTACAAAAATAAAGACCAGCTTTTGCAAATTACCTGAAGAAGTTGTCTGAATCTAGGGTTGGGTTAGTATATCTTGGGTATAATTTCAAATACAATATATTAATACATGAATAATAAACATAAGGACAATAATTTAACAGCAAATAACACTTACAATACTAATAAATAACAGCAAAAGAAATACAAAGTGCAAATGTTTAGACTTATACTTTTCTTTACATTTCTATTTCTATAAGTTATTTTGCCCAAACATTAACATGTCTGCTTCTCTGACAAAATATGACTCCTCTCCTGACATCACCAGCATTGGTTACTTAAGCAACTTAACCCTACATTCTAGTTATTCCATTTCTTGTTATGAACCATTTGTCTCATATTTAATTGTCTTTACTTTCTGTTAACATTGCGTGTGATGTTACGCATTGGTGCCGAAGGTTCACTGCTCTCTTGTTTAAGCAGCTTCTGTCTTTGTTGTTTTTACATTCCTTGTGATGGTTTTTATATCATTGATCTATGTGAATGCCTAGTTAATTAATTAATTGATTAATCACTACCATCTCTCTTGCAGACTGCACCATATGAAGAGAGCTGCCCCGAGATAACCTTTGATATATCGGAGTTTACCTTTGTTAATGATGAAGAAAATAATTGTTCAAGTGAAAATGAAGACGAAGAAGAAGAAGACGAAGACGAAGAGGAGGAGATTGCCGAATCTGATTCAGACTGGGAAATGGAAGATTCTGACCAATTGGAGAGCGATGTCTCAGACGAACAGGACTTGAATCTGGATTCTGAATTGCATAAAAGTGTGCGTCAGCTATGTCCAGAATGCGGTGTCTTTTTCTTCACATGTAAGACTCACACATGCGAGTATAAAATCAAGCCGTTTTCCTGCAATATTTGTGGCAAGAGATGCGTGGATGAAAACTCCCTGAAAATTCATAGCAATATCCACAAGGACAGCTATGAGCACCCCTGCAAGTTCTGTATGGTGCCCTTTAAAACAAGACTTGATAAACTGGCCCATGAGAGAGCCCACACCCTCAAAGCAAAACCATATGAATGCCCTGACTGTTCTATGTCGTTTTCCAAGCTCCCTGCACGCAATTTACACTTGAAAGGCCACAGGGGCCCCAAAATATTTTCATGCCCACATTGTGCTTTGGAATTCCGGACTGCCCACTACATGGATAGACACATCGTGGTGCACACTGGTGTGAAGCAGTTTTCATGCCAGTTCTGTAGTCGCTCCTTCAACCAGCAGGGCCACCTTAAATCCCACCTGCGTGTGCACACCGGGGAGAAGCCCTTCAAGTGCCAGCACTGTGACAAGAGCTTCAATCACAACGTGAGCCTGAAGAGTCATGTTATGGAGTACCATAAAGAAGCTTCCGACTCTGGGCCAAGCGGACACATGAAGCAGATCAAAAAGAAAGTTCTTCGGTCCTCGGGTAGACCCAAAGGAAGGCCCAAAAGAAATGCTGCTGTGGGGGAAAAGAACTCGATTCCTGCTGTGCAAGGGGAGGACTTGGACCCAATCATAGCCACTGAGCCTTCAGAGGAGGGCCATTTAAGGAGAGCCTTTTCCAAAGACATTGAAAGCAATTTGAGTGACAGGGATCCAACCTCTGAATGTATAGAAGAGGACAAGGCAGAGGAAAGCAAGGGAGTGAGAAAGGGCAAGCGGAAAGCCAGCCAGAGATCAAAGACCTTTCATATTGCAGACAATGATTTTGAGAGTGACTCGGGCAGTAATCCTGCAGAGGAGGCTAAGAAGAGACAAGTTGTGAAAAGTCAGGAAACATAGGAGGACATAGAGGAAGGCTGAGGAATAATCCAATAGTCTGAATCATGATTGGTATCCAAATGTCACACATACAACATCTAAACAAAATTGACCTGAACTGAACGAGTATAACAAAGTATTTTTGGGGATTAGGAATACATGCATTAGAGTATATTCCCATAATGGTATGTGATTAAAACAATGTCTGGACAGGGAGTGGGCAGTTTTGTTTTATAGCCCAAGAAGTCATTATTATTATTTTAAAAAAATATTTGACAAAATACGATGAACAATCAAACGACCATTGGTGACCAACTAAATACTATGAGGGATAAAGCTTCCTAAATTAAGTCTGGTAACTTTGTGTGCAAGTCAAAAATCTAAAGGTGTGCTATCGCTTTCTACAGAGGGTGATTTGAGAAAAGTGAGGATGTTAAACTAACGTTAAATTAGGTTATTTTTTGTGGCAAGTTATTTTTGTTTCCTAGTATGTGGGAAATTGTGTTAATACCTGTTCATCATTGTAAACAACATGAGAAGTTTGAAATTCATTTTGTATTAATATTTGAGCAAAAAATGTTGTTGCTATGCAAATATCAACAGCAGTCAGTTAATAAATTGTTTATATCGCTGAGCAGAGCTTTCACTGTCCTTGACCCCTGTTGCTGAGAACTCATGTTCACACATACAGGTTTACATTCGACAAGTACGTAATACACAAATGCTATTCCTTGTTCATATTGACAAATGCCACCAATACACACACATTTACATTAGATATTTTATATCAAACTGCATAAAAACATGTAAACCACTTTCATTGTTATAATTTAGGTTTATTGAAATGTCAATTTGTATTTAACCATGCCCAGCTCACTTATTTCTGATATGTTATGTTGAGTTAAAGTAATTGTTCAAATAATGGTTATTACTGATATGCATATAATATATACCATGTGCTCTGTTTGAAGTGTATGCACTCTCTTAAACTCACCACATGGCCATTGAAAAGGAAAGGCCCTCTTAGACTTTTACAAGTGCTAAATTCTTAAAATTTAGTTGCACAGGGACAATTCTTAATGTTTCTTTCTATCCATATTGTTAAAAACAAGATGTCATTAATGTTCAAAGGTTCATCTCAGAATGAGAGGTCTCATCTCCCCGAACAATGTCCAGACTAGCTGCTAGCTGATCTGGGAGCAGTAAGGTCCCACATTCAGGGCACCACCAGGTGAACCCATGGGGGTAAAGGGTGACCCATGCATGTACCATGCTGGAGGACCTGTGGAGAGCTGGTTGGAGCTCCTGCTCCTGATCTTGTGGAGTTTGGACCTGGCCACACGAAACAAGGTCACATGATGCACAACAGAACTCCCATATTAGTTCCATATGCACACAATACTGTTTTATGTTTACTTACACTTCATTTAATTTTATTTTGGATTTTACTTCTACTTTATTCCTCAAGTGATAACCAAAATATACCTTATACTCCTCCTGCCATCTGCCACCGTTGATTGTGATTTGATTGGTTAAAGAAATACAAACCAGATGGAGCGTTTTTTCCCCCTATACCAGGATGATGGTGAGTAGAGCCAGACCTTAGCTAAAACCAAGTGTGGAGATAGGGCTGGCTATGTGAGGCTACATACAAGGTCTTTACTGCTAAAATCCACTAGGTGTCCTTGTGCAACCAGAAAAAGGAAGGAGCTCAATGTATTATGTAAGAATTATAACAGACCCCCACACCCCCCTTCACCTCTAATTGCCATGGTAACCGCCTCTTCTGCAATACAGCATCGCGCCCTTTTTGTTAAACTTGGAAGGGAGTCTGAACGGCCTTCTGTTCTTTCCGTCCATCTCTTATCGCCACCTGTTCAACTGCTGCTAGAGGTGGGCAGGAGGGTGTCACCCAACGTGTGTTGTTTGCCTATTACCTTACAAAAAACAAGTACGGAATGGGATGTTTCGGATTTTTTGAAGTGAGGTTGTATGATGTACGTATCTGTAGTCAGTGCGCCCCCAGTTTGGAGAAACAGACCGCTGTACCAGCACAACTAAGTAATATTCTCACCGCTTTACCTTGCCGTCAGACAGCCCTTTACGTTGGCACTACGTTTTCTCAACCGCAGAACTTCGGTATTCCTACGCGCAACTGTGCCGCGCACTGTAGTACGCCGCACGCGCATCAGCTGTTTGGGGAGCTGAGACTGAAATCAAACATTGCTAAAGATGTCAAAGATGGTGCGTGCTTGTGGTTTTCCGGGCTGTTCAAACAAAGGAGGGTCCTGGTCACCATACAGATTTCACCGTGTTCCGTTGCTTGATATTGACCTTAGAAAGCTATGGCTAGTTGCACTGAATATAGACGTAAACATCCCCCCAGCCCGACTGAGACAACTCCGCGTTTGCAATGTTCATTTTTCTGAAGAGGATTATGTACAACCACCGCCAACTAAGCCACATAGACAGTTGCTGAGCACTGCTGTACCCAATCAGGTAAGATGGCGCTAAATGCCTACAAATAAATGCCTAAAGACTTGCCAAACAGCCAGTATAGAAATGCTTATGAATTTCTTTCTGAACAACATGGCTGTTCCAAAGGGAAACAGGAACAGCCATGTGGAGTTTGGGTTAAGGCATTTTAACATCCACCATTAGACGTTGGGCAGAACCTGTTTTTCGTGTTGTTGATCGATCTACATTGATAAAGTAAACAATTTTTTCTGTATATTAAATACGTATATAAAGTCTATTAAAATGTGTTGGCAGCTCTGGTTTGATCATACATTTTCACAAACGTATATCGTCAGTCTGCATAGGCAATATCGCGGGATAGCTCTAGTTGCTGAACCAATCAGATTGTAGTGTTTAAAGGAATCGAAAATATCAACCAATCGCGTACGGTTTAAAAAGGACCCCAAAATGTAAACAAGCAGAGCGGGTCCTGACTGACAGCGATATGAATACGTTAGCTTGGTCACGAACATGTATGTATGTATGTGTGTATGTGTGTGTGTGTGTGTGTGGTGACTGATTTCTTCCTCTGCTCCACAGTAGTTGTTGTAGTAGTTGTTGGCAATGAGTAAATGACTGCCATCTGCTGGTACTACACGTTCATGTTAAGGTGATATGACCGTGTCCTCCACAGGCTGAGATAAAAGCCTGTGGAGGACACGCAAGGCCCTAGTGACTGGCGTGTGTATTACACGCTTTGGCGTGATACCGGGTTGCTATATATATATATATATATATATATATATATATATATATATATATATATATATATATATATATATATATATATATTCAGGTATGTTGAGGGAATGTGGGGCTGTTTTTAGTTTGAAAAAAGGACATTGAGGGAATTTAGGGCCCTGGGAACAGCGTGGACCCCCACTCAATCCATGAAGAGCTGAGGTCACAAAACTGCCTTCATTAGTAAAAAAAAAAATAGGCTAAGCACTAGGATGGGTAGGCGAGTTCTGCATTAGGCTATTTTATTAGGCTTCAGACATTTGTGTGTATTATAATAAGCAAACATTTTCTTCAAATGTGTTTTTTGACATAAATATTTACAATATCATCAAGGCATCAACGATCATAGATGGCTCAGGGTCAGGTCAGGTCCAGAAGATGTCTGATAGCAGGGCTGAGCATCTGGGGTTACTTGGGGAAACCGATTTAGGAGAGTTGTAAACAAACTATAACTTTGGGTGCATTACTACTACAATCCATACATTTCTCTCCATCTAACCCCTCCCCACCCCATGTTGTTTCCCATTACAATGTATTGGATGAGGAAATACACGTTCACACACATACAGCAGAGCTGTATGAAGCAACTGAAGCCTTTGCCCTCTATGACCTAAAAGGCTGTAGGGATGTAAATTATGCAAGATGTCAAATGTTCAAGAGTGGAAAGTGCACAGAGGGAAGACTACCACCAAACAGAGGCCTTACATAAACACCCTCAGTGGGCAAACTACCAGGTAGCCATATACAGTAGTTGCCTGCAGAGGCAGCCAGAGAGTCAGACTTCTTTGGGATTGACACTTGTGTACTGCTCCTGTAAAAAAACACAATGTGTGAAAGGAATACGCCCATGCAGATTGATCAAGCTACCATGAACAGACATGTCTTTGATTTGATTGTGAAATTATTATATTTTTTATTTTCAGCAAACTAAGAAAGGAGAAAACTGTCTAAGAACAGAAATCAAATTTAATGAAAGAAGAGTACATGTTCAAATTAAAAATAAATACAATTCAGTTTTAATGAATCAAAAACTCAATACTGAATCAATTTGCGAAATAATGGTGTCTACACTCTACATTATGACAATCATGCTAGATGATCTGTGAAGAGTCCAAAATACTGAACTTAACCTTTAAAAGAAATGACCAAAAGAGAATCATTCAGAAGAGATGAAGGAGACTTCTGACAACAGATACAGAATTGGGCCGCATGTCTTATCTTTGGTAGAAAGATTGTTGATCAATGTATGATCACTAGATAATTGTATAAGGCCTGCTTAGGTTCATTAGTGCATATACATTGGTGGCAAAGGTACGCACTCTGTTGTTGGAGCAGTGTCTGTCTTTGTTTTTTTTTTTACATTCTTTGTGATGATTTCATACAATTCTGTTACTTATTTATGTCAATCTACATACATGCCTGATATGACCTAATTGCTATAATTTCTCTGGCAGACTGCGCCATATGAAGAGGGCTCTGCTGGGATAACCTTTGATGTGTCAGAGTTTACGTTTGCTACTGATGAAGAAAACAATGGTTCAAATGAAGAAGGAGAAGAAGAAGAAAACAATTGTTCAAGTGAAGGAGGGGAGGAAGAGGAGGAAGAAGAGGAAGAGGAGGAGATTGATAACTCTGATTCTGACTGGGAAAAGAGTGCTTCTGACCAGTTGGAGAGCGATGACTCAGCCTCACATTTGAATTCTGAATTGCATCCAAGCATCCGTCAGCTTTGTCCAGAATGTGGTGCCTTCTTCCCTTCGGACAAGACTCACACTTGCGAGTATAAAATCAAGCCATTTTCCTGCAATATTTGTGGCAAGAGATGCGTGGATGAAAGGGCTCTGAAAGCTCATAGCAAAATCCACCAGGAAAGCTATGAGCACCCCTGCAAGTTCTGTATGGCGCCCTTTAGAACAAGACTTGATAAACTGGCCCATGAGAGAGCCCACACCCGCAAAGCAAAACCATATGAATGCCCTGACTGTTCTATGTCGTTTTCCAAGCTCATTGCACGCAATTTACACTTGAAAGGCCACAGGGGCCCCAAAATATTTTCATGCCCGCATTGTGCTTTGGACTTCCCGAGAGCCCACCTCATGAATAGACATATCGTGGTGCACACTGGTGTGAAGCAGTTTGCGTGCGAGTTCTGCAGTCGCTCCTTCAACCAGCAGGGCCACCTTAAATCCCACCTGCGTGTGCACACCGGGGAGAAGCCCTTCAAGTGCCAGCACTGTGACAAGAGCTTCAATCACAACGTAAGCCTGAAGAGTCATGTTATGCGGTACCATAAAGGAGCTTCCAACTCCGGGCAGAGCGGACACATGAAGCAGATCAAAATGAAAAATATGCGGTCCTCGGGTAGACCCAAAGGAAGGCCCAAAAGAAATGCTGCTACGGGGGAGACAAACTCTACTCCTGCTGTGCGAGGTGAGGGCCTGGACCCAATCATAGCCGCTGAGCAATCAGAGGAGGGCCATTTGAGGACAGCCTCTTCCAAAGACATTGAAAGCGATTGGAGTGACAGGGATCCAACATCTGTATGTAAAGAAGAGGACAAGGCAGAGGAAAGCAAGGGAGTGAGGAAGAGCAAGCGGAAAGCCAGCCAGAGATCAAAGACCTTTTATATTGCAGAGAATGATTTTGAAAGTGACTCGGACAGTGGCCCTGCAGAGGAGGCTAAGCGGAGAAAAGTTGTCAAAAGTCAGGAAACATAGGAGGACATAGAAGAAGGTTGAGGAATATTCCATGTGTCTTAAATTCATGATTGGGAGCCATTCCTTTTTTTTTCTAAATGTAAGGGACAGGAAAAAAAGTTGAACATCTAGGCACAATTTACCAGAACTGAATGGGTATAACAAAGTAGGTATTGGGATTAAATACATTCAAGTATATTGCCATTTTGTACATGATACAAATATTTTTGTTTTATAGCCTAAGAAATTGCATATTATTGTTACAATTGTTATTATAGAATACATTTTGAAACAAACTATGTTGAATAATTTTGTCTGTCTTAATTATTAACAGTTTATCATACAAGTTGACAAGTATATTTTAGCTTTAGTCATCCTGACACTGCCCTAACAATTACTGTTTTTCACTTACCAGACACAATACTTTGGATATAGAATAAAATGGCTTTGAACTAACTTTGAGGTTCTGCCATCATGTCCAGCTGACACACGCAAACCTGACTATTGTTGACCAACTAAATACTATAGGGGGTTAATCTTCCCTGATGACTTGCATGCAAGTCCAAGATCTGTTACTGTGGAGTGTGTTGTCTGCAAATGTAAATTCTGCGTCCTGACTTTTTTTTAAGTGAAGGTGAATTGAGAAAAGTGATGATGACCCCCTGTGGTAACCTAGTTACCCCCCTAGTTACCAAGTTAAGTTATTGGTCATTGAATAATTTATACCAAGTGTTGATTTCAGTGTAGGCAAGGCAGCTAAAACTTCTCTTTTAACCACCTGGCTGTTGAATAGGATGGCCCACTTAGACTTTAATAAGTACTCAATTCTTTAAATTAAGTTGCACCAAGGGAACGTTTTTTTTAATCCAGATTGTTAAAAACAAGATACCATTAACATTCAAAGGTTCATCTCAGAATTGGAGAGCTCAGCTCCCAGAACCATGCCAAACTAGCCACCACCTCACCTGGGAGCTGCAGGGTCCCATGTTCAGGTGAACCCATGGGGGTATAGGGTGAACCATGCACGTTACCATGCTGGAGGACCTGTGTAGAGCTGGTCGGAGGTCTGTTCAGCAGACCTCTGTGACACCGGGAACAACTGCTCCTGATCCACGTGGACCTGGCCACCCTGAACTAGGTCACATGATGCACAGCAGACCTTATATTAGCTCCACATATGCACGCTATAGTGTTTTATTTATTTACACACATTTTAGATTTTACTTCTAACATTAGTAAACATGCTACTAAACATTCTTCTACATTATTAAAGTGATCTAAAAAATATTTTATTTGACAGCAATGAAAGGACAAGTTAGAAGTAAAGCATTCTTGCATTATTCTTCAAAATATTGCCCAGTACCAATATTTAATGTTACATTTAATTACACTTTTTAATACTATGGGCTATTTATTTTGTTGCTGCTATTGTACATTAATGTTGATTTCCACTATAACATGAACATTTAAAAGTTGTTGCTGATGTATTGCAGTGACATTGCAAGTAATTTATGGAAGTAATCATTTAGCACCAAATGCATATCTGCAATCATTGTAGTTATTATATACACGGTGTCCTTACTGCTAACGTCCACTAGGTGTCCTCCTTGTGCTACCAATAAAAAGAGCTCAAGGTATTCTGAAATAATTATAAAACCTTTTTCACTTGTAATTGCCATGGTAACGCCTCTTCTTCTGCAATACCTCATCGTGCCCTTTCTAAAACTTAGAAGGGATCTGCTGTTGTACCCCCTTCTGTTCCTTCTCTAATGATCTCTACCTATAGCACACTGTGTGTTCTCCCACTGCTAGAGTAGGAGGGCTCAGGTAGAAATGCAGCTCTCCTCTTCCTTTCTCTTCAATATAAGGGCCACGTCAGAGAAAAGAAAGCATTATTTCAGTGAATCACTGCTGAATTTTTGTTGCAATTATATTTGGGTTAGCAAACTTTGCTATCCCTTATTTGCCCATATTGCTCCAATTAACCTTTTAAAAAGGATAATATAATTTGGTTTAATAACTGACACGACAGATGCAATTAATAATGTCTGCTTGCCCTGACTCGTTTGTTTTGCCATGACAAGTTATTGTGATTTGTTTTTAATTGCATAATTTATTTATTCATAGACATGAGAGAGTTTGATCACTTCACGGCTTATGTTTATTCGATATGCATTTATGTATTATGATTAGATTTGCAAGGTCCAGGCTCCCAAACACAATATCCACCTTATTTGCATGTCTGTGCTTAAGAGGACACGGTTCTCTTCAAAGGCTGCATTATTATTCTCGTTCCCTTTTGTATAGCTTTCTCCTGTCATTTCCTTTGTATACTGCAATTACACTTGAGTTGCAATATTACATGTCCCCTTTTTTCCGTCTTATGACTTCAAATGATTCACTTTTCCATTTGCTTTAATCAAGTAAAGGGCTGTTATGTTTAACAATCACAGAGCTTTCGTATACTTTGTTAGGGATTCTCTCTGTCTCTGTCTCTCTGTCTCTGATCAATCAAAGCTGATCAATATTGGCTGCACTTCTTTCCCTTGCTGAATCCTCCAATTATTCCAGATAGTTTTCTGCCTCTGACACTCACACAGTGAGAAGCCATCTAATAATGGCCCGTTACATAAAGGTGATTTGCCTGTGAGCCACAATGGCTTGTATAGGCTATGTGGTCATGGACAGATGAATGAATAGATTGAATAGCAATTAAAGATAAACCAAATTATAGTTTTCTGGGGATGGCATAACATTTGAAAGGATTAATGGTATTTGAGTAGCAGGCACGTGCAGAGGGGGGGGCTATGGGTGCCCGAGCCCCTGCCCTTTTCCCTTTGAAGGACCAAAGTGCCCTTTTGAGCGGACCAAAGTGCCCTTTTGCCCCCCCCCCGCGCTCAACAATCGCGCAACAGAAATTCTCCGGTAGCACCCCCCCCCCCGCGCTCAACAATCGCGCAACAGAAATTCTCCGGTAGCACCCCCCCCCGCTCAACATAAATCCTCGCGTTTTTGAGCACCTGCCCCTCATTGTGTCTCTGCACGGCCCTGTTGAGTAGAACATGGTGATGCTATCCCCTTACGGCAAGAACCAGCAGTCGTTTAAACCAAGTGCTGTGATACTGACTTTTCTAAAATGTTCAAACAACTACTGACAGTGTTGAGCATGTTTCTTCTTGCAGGTCTGTACTCTCTAGGAAATAATTCAGTTGTAATATTAATGCTGCGATGATTGTCAGATAACATCACCATTCAGGATACTAGCAAATTGTATTTACTCGGCATTCCTCAGTATCTCACTCTCCTAGGGAGCCAAATTTTTTTCTTATAAACTGCCAGATAAGAAAATGCCATGTGCAGAGTAACCAGACACACTTAACAATGAGTTGTGTGTGTGTGTGTGTGTGTGTGTGTGTGTGTGTGTGTGTGTGTGTGTGTGTGTGTGTGTGTGTGTGTGTGTGTGTGTGTGTGTGTGTGTGTGTGTGTGTGTGTGTGTGTGTGTGTGTATTTAGTGAGTTAGTTAACTGCATTTACCCCCTTGCTCTTGGTAAATATTCTTACACATGCAGCCATAATGGTTCACGTTAAACGTTTTTTTAAGTTTTATTTTATCATAGGTCTTGCTCAATCTACTGAAGGACAAGTGGATTTCACTTTACTATGGAAGTAGCTCTAAATATACACACATCTTTGCATACATGTACACACTCCCTCTTACTGTACTTGTGTGTTTGCTGGCTATAGGCCAATTACCACTTGCAGAAGTTTGTTGTACATTTGACCTTTAGACACTATTGGGTTTATGAAGTGAATCATCTTGAAACCTTATTTAATTAAAGATAAGCCACAAAAAAAACAGGTAACTTCATTGTCATGTGTTCCTCTCCAAACACATGTTATTCTTCTGATGACATTATTAATTAAGTTTCATAAAACTTTAGCAACTTCTCATGCTTAATGTGTAATAAAAATCTGATTTAAATTGCACTTTAATATAGTATATTGTAAATGTAATTATTTCAGGAACGGATAATGGAGCAAGATCCATACCACAGCATAAACATACAGCTATAGGCCTATATATATATCTGTATCTATATCTATAGATATATATATCTATATCTATAGATATAGATATAGATATAGATATATATATATAGATAGATAGATAGATCTATATAGATAGATAGACAGATAGATAGATAGATCTATATATAGATAGATAGATCTATATATAGATATATAGATGTGAAGCTCCACGAGACCTCTGCCACCCTACATACTCCCCCCCGTCTAACTTGCTTCATGCCTTGTGCGTTCTCTCCCTTCACACTCCCTACTCTTTTATTCTTTTCTTTCTTGCACCCATCTATCTCTCCGTCATTTCCCTCTTTAATGCACCTCCACCGCACCCCCCCTCCCCTAGTGCTCTACAATCCACACTGCAGCTGGATTTGATTGATAACACAAATAATAATTTGGCTCAAATACTCTCTGTGGCTATCTGTGTTCTTCTGATCAGAACACATATACACACACATACACACACACACACATTATAATATGCATATCAAACCTGTATGCCAAATCCATGTGTTTGAATTGAATTAAGTACAGATGAGTACATTATAAAATCACTACGTGTGTGTGTGTGTGTGTGCTGCAGGCTCAAGGCTTACAGAGCCTTTGAGTAATGTGGTAAACTTTAATATTATTGATGGTGAAGCTAAACTGTTCTCCAAGGTCCATGCCCCCCCCCCCCCCCCCCCCCTTTTTTACTAAATCGAGCTTCATTGACGTTGGAGCAGTGTCGACCCCAGGGACAGCTTTATAATAGCCCCATGTGCAGAACGGAACATGCATCACATCAAGACATACGATGCTCCCCATACTCATTAAGGAGTCTGTTGTAGGGACACTGCTGGCACTTGAAGAGGCGTCCGAACAAGGTCAATGGTGGACGTCAACCTTAAAGTCCGTCCATCACATCATATAGTAGGCTACATGGTGATGTGTGACGTGAGCGATGGTGGTGGCTGTCTACCTCGGTAGTGATGATGATGATGATGATGATGATGATGATGATGATGATGATGATGATGATGATGATGATTGGCCTTGGCTGACCTGCTGCCGCAGAACACTCAGGACACAGGACTTCAACCAGCTAAGATAAGATAACACTTTATTAATCCTGGGAGGGAAATTTGGTCAACCATCATTTACTATTATTCTGTCCTACTGAGTGGGTTTATTTTTTTCTATTATTGAGTCTAAAACACTGCAGCGAATCTGAAATGAATACTTACAAAACCCAATGGGGTGTTGACCATGAGTTGCGGTGGCAGGTTTAATTGTGAGTGCGGGGGAACTAAATGTATTTAAGATTGTGTTGCGTTCATTCAGTTTGAGCAGTGGTGAAGTCATGTCATTTTCATAAACAGTGCTCCAGAAAACCTTGCAGAACCTGCAGCCTCATAGAGAGCATGTTTACATTAAATTATCTTTTTGAGATCTTGTGAGATCTCTTTCACACATATCCACATGCTGACTCACACTGATACAATACCTACAAAATGTTATGAAGATAAATTGAATTCCTTCAATCAAAGTGTAATAGGTAAATACTTTTTCTTGCAAGTTAAATAAAAAAACCTATATGAATCTTAAAATAGCATCGCCATCCAAATGGCTATCTATCCATCAAAGTAGAATATCCGGATAATCTTCCTGATGCTTTTGCCAGCTGGCAATTTATGTCGCTGCCTGCTTTAAAACCTTTTAACTTTTACATTGTAGCTTTCCTTCTGCACATAAATCTTACCTTTATAAACTATAAGACACAGCACAGAGTGTGTGTGTGTGTGGGGGGGAAAGTGTGTGTGAGGGGGCGAAATGCAATAAAAGGCGATTTGTTATGAGGAGGAAATGTAGGATGCGTTGCAACGTGGAGGACACAATCATTCTCCTTTCCAAAAAGGGATCCGTAAACGATTAATTGAGTACTGGAACACAGGGCTAGCTGCACAAAAATGTGCAACGCTCAAGCTATCAATGCTTGTCGTAGGTTGGGTGAAGGCTGATATTGGCGGTGGTGTTTTAGCATTGGAAACTGTTCAGCATAATGATGTATGTGGTATACCTTTATGACAGCAACTCATTGAGGAACTGACATGTCACGGACCTTGCACTTAACGTCTAGGACATTTTACAATAATACGCAATACTAACACCGTCATTAGGCTCAGGAAATCGGAAAACAAAACTGTGTCAGGTGGCATGGAAACCAATGGACAAACATCCGATACGCTCTGTCAAACCAGCCCTAAGCCATGAACTGGCTCCACCATGAAGCGCTTAAAGTATGAGCGTGTGTGTTTCACAAAAACCTGGAGGCATACAGAACCAATTTTGAAATCTCACCGTGAGCCCCATACCCTGACCCTTGTCTGGTTGAAATGCATGACGTCTTGTCTCGTTGGAAAACGCAAGTCAAGTCACCGTCACCGTGCACATGCAACTCTCATCGTGCATGTAATAAGCATAATGAGACCTCATTAGCATTCCAGATGGATGTGTGTCATGCAGAGAGCACAGTGTATAGCAGATACACTAACCCATTGCACATTGGGTGATTAGAGGTGGTGGTGATGGGTGGTGGTGGTGGGGCGCTGGTGGTGGTGGTGGAGATGATGTGTGGACTCGTGTGTGTGGAACAAAAAAGTGGAAATGGGTGAGTCAGGTGAAACTGGTTATTCATTTGAATGAGGTGATGGTCTAGTAGCTGGGGTGTTGGTCGTTGCTGTTGAAAGCTTACCTGTAAGCGTTTCTGTCTGAGCCCAAACGTCTACCCGACTCTTAATTACCCATAGGCCTATCTGTATTCACTGTACGTCACTGTGGATAAACAAGCACCTCCTCAATCCATTAGACTTCATTATAATTGTCCCCTTGCCAATCCATCATAGTCACACACTGATAAGTGAGGTGTGTTTATTGTTGGCTGTCCTCACCTCGATGTGCCATCGTATTGAGATGTCAAATTTGAACCAAAAACAAGCCCTCCTTCTCCTAATCTAAGCCCCACCCCCACATTAAGAAGCATTGAAAGTTGAAACGTCCATACATTTGCAGGAACAAGCATTAAATCAAAAGAAAATTTGACGAGGACAATAAAAGGAGATGTGTGTGTGTGGTGTGTGTGTGTGTGTGTTGGGGGCAGTTACAGATAAATGGTTGTGGTGGTGGGGCGGGTGTTGGTTTCTTCCTAGGGTGAATGGTGGCAGTGTGTGAACAGAATGGGGAAAAGACTGGAGAATTGGAGTGGAGCGTGGAGACGGTGGAAAGGATGGATGGTATGGTGAGAGGAGCGACGGAGCACCCAGGAGCGAGGAGGGACTACATATGAGGAGCTGCTGCCAGGTGGCAATCACTGCAGAAGCCAAGATGCAGAGAAACTGGAGGCTATGGCCGTAAGTCTCCCACCTTACTACTTCTCTCTCTCTCTCTCTCGCCCCCCCCCTCTCTCACTCGCTCTCTGTCTTTTTCACACTGGGAGTCCTACGTTGAGATGTTTTAATGGCAATTCCAAATGCTGTATTTTGTATGGAGGCTCTTTAACAGCTGAACCAGAAAACCAGAACTTCCAGACTCGGCTGAGAACAACACGAAGAGAGGGTCACTTTGTTTTGCATCTGTATGGAAGAAAACGAACAGTGCGCTATGCTGCTGGGTCAGATTGTGAATAAGTAGGCCTCCAGGAGAGCTTTAAAGGGGGGGGGGGACATTCACAGTGTCATGTGAGACCAGGGCTGGAATTTCTCCCTCTCATTATTTCTCTCTCAGGTGTGTTTTCTATGCATCCTAAGCCATCTATTAGTCATCTTGTTTTTTCTTGAGACCTTTAGACCTTAGTGCGAGATGTGCAAATGTGTTCATTTCAGTTTGTCCTCTTGGATATCATGGCATGTTCACAGTGCATCACCGTGGGGATATACACCAGTTTTATTTCCTTCCTTCCACCATTTCTCAAGGAGGCACATTGATGTGCTTGACTGTGCATGTGTTTTAATCTGTTGAGGTGGAAAGAGTGTAAAAAATGGACATGTTGAACGTGCCTCATGTGGCTTTTGGCAGGGAAAAAAAGAGCTAAATGCTAATAGAGTGGATTAGGAGCTTGAAACAGACAGAGAGAGGGGAAGCAACTCTATTTCATATTCATTTTCAGAGTTTCTTAATAAGATTTTCCCAGGCTAGGTTGGAAGATGAAAGTGTATCCCATATTCTCACTTTATTCAATCTTGCTATAGCCGAGCCATGGATGACCCTTGAGGGATGAGTGAGGTTTAAGTTCAGTTGCTGCCCATAGCCAGGCATTAATTCTGCAGCACGCTTGTCTGTCAGTAAGTGAAACTCTCCCAACTTCACTTCAGGGAGGATAGAGAGAGAGAGAGAGAGAGAGAGAGAGAGAGAGAGAGAGAGAGAGAGAGAGAGAGAGAGAGAGAGAGAGAGAGAGAGAGAGAGAGAGAGAGAGAGAGAGAGAGAGAGAGAGAGAGAGAGAGAGAGAGAGAGAGAGAGAGAGAGAGAGAGAGAGAGAGAGAGAGAGAGATTGCCATCACATCATTCACACTTCTTCAAACAGAATGTCCACTGAGGTCACACACACGCACAAGCACACACACGGCAGGAATGCACAATGCCTTTTCCTGTCAGTGTCTCTTGTATCTGTGACTGTCAATTTAATGGACAACTGTTACACTTGGATTGATGGGGTCTATTTTGTTCTCTGGGCATAAGTCAGGGGTGTCTGAAGGCCTATTGACGTGTGTTTGTGTCCATGTGCATCCTTGTGTGTGCTTGTGTGTGTGTGTATACTTGTGCGTTTATATTTGTGTGTATGCGTGCATACATTTGTATCTGTGCTCCTTTTGTTTCTGTGTGTATTTTCTGCATTACATTACTTTACGTTGATATAGCACTTGGGTCAAACCAGTGAAGAAAAAGAGTAGAAATCTGAAGATGAAGAAAGTAATAAAATACTTGAAAATTGGGAGAGAGAGAGAGAGAGAGAGAGAGAGAGAGAGAGAGAGAGAGAGAGAGAGAGAGAGAGACGTTGTTCGTAGTTGAGTTTAAACGAAGAATGAGACTCAGAAACAGTTTTCCCAGAAACCGTCTGTCTCTGTCTTCTTCTGCATGATGCAATGAGGCCCATCAGGACTTTTGAGTCACACTCTTAAGTGACTGATAAGTGATGCGGCCAACTAAGTGGAGTATACTCAAAATGGAGGACTTCATCAATGGGGCCTGGGCACATGCACACACTCAAAGACGCCAACCCCCCCCCCCCCCCACACACACACACACTGAGGTTGAATGGAGCCGTAGTTCTTTATTTCCAAACGGCTGGAGGAGTGCTAAATTCATCTTTTCTTTTCGGAGGTCATGGCGCACATGTAGCAGAGAGGTGGGAAACAGGCTGGGTAAACAAATGGCTTCAGAGGGTTTGATAGCCGACATTGGATTTGTTTTGACAAGCTATACAAGCTCGGCAGCCATCTTTAGATACCTTGTGTGATGTTGTTTTCTCAGCGTAGTTTTCTCTTTTTTCCCCAAGCACCACCATCGCTGTTTTTAGTTATAGTCTTACAAAGAAAACCCAATCAACATTTAGTTTTTTTACAATTTACTCTCAATCTAAGTCAACCGATTAATTTTCATTAGTGCTGTGCTTTTATTGGGAAATATGTCCCCTCTGTATTTAATCTAATGCTAAATGGATTTGTAATGCTCCACTATATAGTATTATAAATATTAACAAGTAACAGCCGCTTATATTAAAATGGAAAACTAGATTGAATGTTGTTTGTAACAAGTAGGCTAAATAAATTATATTTTGAATGATGTGTCCATCAGTGGCTGGGCAGATCAATAGCTCTCTGGAATGACTCTCTGACTTTCTCTTCCAACATATGACTGGGACAGGCAGGGTGACGTGTGTGTGTGTGTGTGTGTGTGTGTGAGAGAGAGTGAGAGAGAAAGAGAGACAGACCAACAGACGTGACGGTGTGCATGCATGTGTATGACAGTGACAGTGAGTGTGTGTATGTGTGACAGTGAATAGAGGTGTGTGTATATATATATATGGAGGATGGATGGATTAATTAATGGATGGATGGATGGATGGATGGATAGATGGATAAATTAATGGATCGATGAATTAATAGATAGGAGGATGGATGGATGGATGAATTAATGGACGATAGATGGATGATAGATGGATGAATTAATGAATAGGAGGATGGATGGAGGGTGGTTGGATCGTTGGATGGATGGATGGATGAACGATGAAGCAAGGAGGATGCTTTTGTGATCCCAGCTTTGGCATCTTTAAATGTAATTAAAAAAAGGCATGTGTGTGTATCCTCTGTCTCTGCCTCCAGGCACAGAGTGGAGTCTGTCAATGTTTTGTCCTTCATCACAAGAGGGCCAAGGTTGGTTAATGAGGATGGTAGCGCATGACACTCCCCTCCCACCCCTCTTTCCTCCTCCCCCTCAACTCTCCACTGCTACCAACCTCTCCATCATCCCTTACATACACACATATCCAAACACACACACACTAGCACTAGCACTCTCCTGCTCTTTTTCCCTCAAACTTTGATTCCCTACAGTTTCTCCTCCCTCTTTACCAGTAGTGTAACCCCTTTCTTCTTTACAACTAGAGTAACCTCTCTCTTCTTTACCAGTAGTGTAACCCCTCTCTCTTCTTTATCAGTAGTGTAACCACACACACCTCACGTGTCTTCTCATCTCATTTAGAAGCAATGCTGCTGACAGACTGTGACTTTGACTTTCATTTTATGATCAACAGGGGGCGGTCTGGGCAGCTATAAAAAAACAAAAAAACAAAACATCTCAACCCTATTCATCTCCACCCTGCGTTGACAAGGTACCCAGGTGCTGAAACACGCGGGAAGAAACTGTAAAACCATTCTTTGCTGAAGGTTAACCCAAAAAATACACAAAAACTCACAAAAAGAAAAGACTGAAACTGAAATACACACACACACACACACACACACACACACACACACACACACACACACACACACACACACACATTTTTACGATGCCATCCAGCAAGTAGGTGTCCAAATAAATTATAGTATGCCAACGTGAAGCCAATACAGCTAAAAGACTAAATTAATCTACTAAATATTTGTTTTGTTATTATTTTCTTCCCATATGCCTAACCACTCAAATGTACAGCTATGGCCAATTTATTATTATACTCCTTCAGTTGTCTGGGTGGATGATAAAACTATGATTTAAATGACCACTTAGACAAATATATACTCACTGAGAGCACAGCAGTGAAAAAGATGCTGTGGGGACATTTTACGCCTCAACCATTTTATCAGATAAAATACTCTAGTCTGATGTGTAAGGATGGCAGATCAGCTAAAGATATTTCTGTTGTGAGTAAGAAGGGTGTGTGGAAAGCTACCTTCCTGCCCGCTGGAAGAAGCCTTCTGATTGGTCATTTCTATCTTTCGTACAGGCCGATGATGAGCAATCAAATCGATGGAGTCCTTCCGCCCACTTCAACACCCAACTGCAACTTCATACAATACTGTGGAAGACAGCGTATTGGAGGTAGTTTTTCAATTCTACATTATGTGTTCACACTTACTTTGAACATAAGTTCATGCTTTTGGTTGAATAAAGTTTATTGTAGTTATATTGATGATTCAGCAACTGTTCAGTATCGTAGTTTCAGGCCTAATGAACCTAGTCTTTGGAGACTATGTTCATGGCCCTTTAGCTTTGCTAAAGGTAAGCCTTTAGCAAAGCTACCATATGGGCAATCTGGGCATGTGCCCAAGGGCCCGTGAGCACAAAAGGGTTCTCCGTGTTGGGAGAAAAAAAAGGGTTTTTTTGCCGGGCTCTACAGAAATATGACACAAAGCTTGACCTATTCTCTTGAACTTGATAATTATCCAATCAGTATGAAATTATAGTTATTTCCAAGAAAATTAAGTATCATGATTGATTGTTTTATTGGTGAGATGGCTGGGCAAGTGGTGACTGGTGAGCACGTGGCAATGCACTGGATTGATTGGCTAATGGTCAAGGATGGTTCGGGCATAGAGAGCAGGTGGTGCAATGGAAGCTGGCTTCCATTGCACAGGTTCAAGATCAAGTCAAGGTTAAAAACAGTGGAAAACATGTTTAACCTGACCCACTATCAGTTAGGTTGTGTCTAGGGGTGCCCAGATCGATCGGCCACCGATCATTATCGGCCGATATTCGTTCTAAATTGTGTGATCGGTGGTCTCTATCTGAAGTCCGAAAGGCCGATCAGATGACGCAAAACACGCTAGACAATTTCTCTACACGCCACTAAAATGGCTTCACTGGTCTGTTGAATGTGTTGCACATGTTGCCTGCCAATAAATAAACAGCTGTCAGTTCATGGTGAGGTGTGAACCCCCTGTTTCAGCTCCAAATCCAACATTATGAGATTAAAACATAAATGCATTTTGGGCTACGGCAACTTTGTGATACTTTTTTTTAAGCCATTGCCGTCGTTGTGTATGAGCATTATAATGAGCGGTGTTGTATATGCAATGCACCACAGACTGTGGTGTTTTACTATAAGTGTCCGAGAGCAGGACGTTCACAAAGTGGTTGGCGGAGACTGGCAAAAACACGATTTTACACGTTTTCTCTAAATGACGGTATTATTTTAGTGGTGACAAAATGGCATAGATTACTATGTTATAGTTCATATAAGTAAGTAATACTTTATGACACTTTTTAGAAGACAGTTACAAAGCGCTTCACACACACACACACAGAAAATATAAACAAATAAATAAATAAGGCAACAATAAATGACTATAAAACACAGCAGAATGAGAAACAGACCAAACTAAAACAAATCAAAAGATAAGACAGAGATGGCGACCTAAAGAAAGGCTTGCCCATAAAGATGTGTTTCTAGAAGCCGCTTAAAACAGTCCAAAGAGTTTCAGTCCGAGAGTATAAAATATAAGACATATTACCACGTTTAAAACAAACATTTTGGGTTCACTGTTTCTTAAAGATACAATGTTGTTAAGAATAGTTAAAGGGGCTATAGACGATATATTTTGCCACAAGATGTCGCACTAGAGCACCAGCATCTCAAACCACAACCATTGGGAGTGTTCTTTACCTTCTTAACTCATCTCATGCACGGCGCATGCGTTATCATGAACGCGCAGCCGGCCTGACTATCCAAAACAAAGAAACTAGAAGCTCACAACACACACAGAGGAAGGGTGCCTTCATTCTCTGGTCAGGACGCCATTACTCCACTATATCTCTACATAGCCAATAGTTGTTTGCTGCTATATTAATGTTCAGGATATCGTCTATAGCCCCTTTAAATAAATAATGATACACAATAAATTTGATCGGCGTCGGCCGTAACTGCTTCCAGCAATCGGTGATCGGCCCCAAAAATCCTGATCGGGGCACCCCTGGTATCAGCCGATATGGCTCATAGACGATCTGCGATCGGCAGCAATAAACGTTATCGGGGCATCCCTAGTGTCAGTGAGACATGTGCCAAGCAGTAGAAAATGGAAAGCGTTAACTATGAGCTTCAGTGCCAAGGGGCCCCTGGGGGTGCTAATCCAGCTGACTTGTAATTGAGATGTCAGGGACCAAGTTGTGATCCTGTTGCATATTGTTGGGTCTTCACTTCCACCTCGGCTTTCTGGACCATATACTGTGCTGAAGAAGGTTTGTAACCTAAACTACCTTGTTGCCACAGCAAAGATAATGTTTGTAATGTTAAATGTAAATAACCTGACAGAAAAAAAAGTATTACCTGTCCCCTATCCTGGGGGTTGGCTTGTGTATATAGTTAGTTCAGCCCCCTTAAATAGCCACAGTAATAAAATGGCCACAGTACTACTCTTGGGCGTCTGATCCACCTCCACTCCTCTTGTGTGTCGAATGCTTTTCCAACGTGTCTCTTTATCAGTCCTCATTAGGATCAGTGTACTTATAGGGGTCTCGCTCTCCTAGCTCTCTCTCCTAGTTTTCTTTTTTCTTTCTCCTTGTGTTTCCTCACCAGTGCATTCCTCATGGATTCATGCACCAGGACTTCCATGCATTGCTATTTGTTCAGCTAATAGAATAATCAGAGTTGATTAATATAGTTAGAACAATTGACAATCAACATCTTTTGGTCAATGCAAATAATATAATACAATTTTAGAATAACTGCAACTTTGAAGCATTACTAAAATAGTGGTCAATAGTGAATTAACAACTTGTAAAGCATTGTTCGTACACGAATACTCATTAGTAAGCAATTCATAATCAGTTATAAAATTAGAGATAGAAGATCATTTATGAATCGCAATTAGAGGATTTACAAACTATTGACAATGTGTTATTAATGCCAAGTACGTAATAATGCTGCAATTCATGATTAGTTCAGGTAGTTATAAAGCATTAGTAAAGTCTTTGTGTGAGCTCATCAAAAGCGAGGACTATTTATGCCTTATTACTAATTATTACTTGGTACTGCTGCAATGGTACTTGAGGCATTTCCAGCATTTACATGTCATTTATAAATGCTAAGTAAGGCCTAAATAGTCCTCACTTTAGATGAGCTCACACAAAAGACTTGTGCTAATGCTTTCTAACTACCTGAACTAATCATGAATTGCAGCATTATTAAGTATTTACAAAGCATTATCAACACATTGTAAATAGTTTGTAAATCATTAACTTTCATTTTATAAATGATCTTATAAACATTACCTCATTAATAATGTATAACTTATTATGAATTGAATACTAATGCATATATTCATGCAGGAACAATGCTTTACCAATGTGTAAAGTGCTACCATACTCTCGATTGTAATCAATTTCTTATTGTTTCATTGTTGTATTTGATATCCTTTGCTTCAAGAAATTGTCAATTACACCCTTTCCAGTAGTAAGGAGTAAATCTGAACTATGATGTAATTTTCCATCTGTTAGACACATTTTTTTTAAAAATCTATGATTTACAACATAGTTCCTATTAGGATTCTCCATCCTCCCGGGGCCTTGTTTTAATTACATGTACAGATAAATGACTGCATTCTCAGGAGAGGAGAGCGGGTTTCAACGTTAATGCATGTGTGATATCATATTCCGCAGTACAAAACGTATGCATGCTTGCAGGCTGTGAGCAAAGTCCATATTTGTTTGATTCATGGCACGGCTGTGGATTAAGTGTGTATGTGTGTGTGTGTGTGTGTGTGTTAATAGGATTCAAGAAACTATTGTATTATATTTCAATTGTAGATTCATGCCTGATTGATGTACTAACTGCAATGCTTTTTTAATGGAATTAACTTTTATAGATTTGTATGGTGATGTATCGCCATCCATTTTGTATTAGGCCAACTACCGCAGGCAGATGCATGATAAAAAAATGACTGGTTTAAATTGATCTCCCCTAAACCTAATTTATGCAGGTGCACATTTAAATGACAAATGCAGTTGAAAAGACGGATCTGTGTTTTTTAATGTACTTTTTCAAAGTAACTTATTTCAATTGGGAGAAAATGTGCATGATTTTTAAATCCAGCTTGAAAAAAAATACAATTAAAAATAAATAAATAAGAATAAGAAACAATTGTTTATGCCTTCAGCAGTTACAGATCCTGCCAAGCGATCTGGTTCATTGGGAGACGGCTGTTTGAGTATCAATCAATACGTGTCTAATCTTCTGAAGTCTACATTCTGATTAAGAAAGACAACCTAATTCTGGGAAACGATTAGCTAATCCTTTTAACTTGTGTCTGCGTGTGGGTTCGTTCACATGCATTCACACACGCACACGTACACGTACACGCATACACACACGCACACGTACACGCATACACACACACACACACACACACACACACACACACACACACACACACACACACACACACATATAGACCACTTACTTGCTATGCTTGAGTGCACATGTTGCATATTTCCTTGTGTGGGTAGATGTGAATAGCTTTGATGACAGAGGTCTCAAACGTTCTTAAGTTTGTTTTACCAATACCATCTTAATCTGCATCCTGGCATCTACTGAGGTGAAAAAAAAACTGTTTTGGTGATCATTTTTATATGCAGATCAAAAGTAAGCATATTTGAAAAGAAATATTGATGGATGGGCCTTAGCCCAAAGCACAGCAGAAGAGGAGCTGCAGCTTATCCCCAGGAGCTGTGGAGCTTTTGTTGCTGTCAGTGTTTGAACACTAGATGCAGTTTTCTTTTTCCCGTCACACTCATATTCGTAACCCTGGGCTTCTGTGCTTGTAAAAACAACTGCAAACACCGCCTGCATTTGTAAGTAAAATACATCTACATACAGTTAAAGTATGAGTATCCACAAGGTATTCACCATGTTGTGTATTTGCCTCAGTTACAACAGCACTAAAGATGACAGAGCCACGACTATACGTAACATTACTGCTCTGAGTCTGATTCAATCACACGGGTACGCATCAGTGCCTTAGGTACATCACTCCATTAGTGTGCGTTAATACCAACATAAAGTAGTGCCTATGTTATTCATGTATGACATGACTGATGATTGAAGACACTGTCCTAATAAAGCATCAGTGGCAGTCATTTAAAAAAATATATTTATATATTAATGGGCATTTTATGCCTTTATGGATAGGAGAATGGAGAGAGACAGGAAAATGTGTTGAAAGCAAGAGGACTGTGGGTCAGAAGAAACCTGGTGCGCTACAAGGCGACCCGACTTCCCCCGGGTCTTGCTACACGACAAGGGCCCGGATCAAAGCTTCTGTCATCTCCAGCGTGTCAGTTTCGTTACCAATCATCAAATACGGCACCCAGTGGCTTATTTGTCATGGTTTGACACGCATCACGCCTCCGTAGTATGCAATTTCCTCATGTTATTTACCACCAAACAAAAGCATTGTCTTGTTGTAATTTTGACAAAGCATCTGTGTTAGCGATGTTGAAACATAATCGTAGCCAGATGTCGCTGAGAAAGTGTTCTAGATAGACTGAGTGCTCCAGTTAAGGCCTTCCTGTCCTGAAGACTGCCGGTATCTGGCAGTCAGTCAAAATGCATTTTGGGGCAAGGGAAATCCCACCTACTCCAACCAACCTGATCAGACGCCACGGTGGCGTTAAAGGACAGCGTTAACGGCCCTATGACAACTCGCGTTTGTTCCACCGCCTCAATGCCAGACCTGGCAAACACACAGGATGTCGCACTTGAAGTGTTGCTGTGAATTGTGGTTGTTTTAAGGCGTTATGTGTGTTGGGCTCAGATGCTCCTGATAATAAACAGCTGCACTTGGTCATCTGCCGAGAGCTTAACAACTAGCGGCGCTAAAAGACGTAGTAAGCTCCTTGGGGGCAGCTGGAAGAGTTTCATTATTCGTAGATTAATGGACTGCAAAAATGTGTGTCCCTGGATGGCAACTATATGTCCTAAAACTCTAATGAGGGGTTTTCTTCTAAAAGCAGAGGGAAAGTGTCTGTTTAAGGAAGTGCATATATATATATATATATATCTCCAAAAGGGGCAGCTATATTATAGTATTATATTATATAATATTAGTCTTTGGTACGATGGCGCTACAGTGTCAGCCATGTTTACGTTTCACCAGGGAAGGAGGAGGATTATTCTCAGTGTTTTATCAAATGTCTAGCTCTTTTGCTTTCTGCACTGGCCATCTTGCTGTCAAAACATAGATATGAATTCTTTGAGGGGACTAAGGCATCTCTTGGCCTTTATGATACCTGTAGCAGCTGGAGGAGGAGACGCACACATGCTTTTTTTTTTTTTGCTTTCTCTGAGAGCAAAATGAAATCAAATTATTTGCTGTGAGCTCTCTCCTCTGGCACCTCGCTAAGCTGCTCCAAAAGTCATTCATGTGGCTCTTGGGTCCTTTACTCCAGATACACACACCACGCACACACGCACATACAGACAGACAGACAGACAGACGCACACACACATACAAACACACACACATGCGCACACATACACACACGCACGCGTGCATGCATGCACACACGCACATGCCAAGAATGTAGCTGGATAGACTGGATTTGGCCACTGTCTGCTTGGACCTTGGCTCTTGGTCTTTCAACAGTGATACAAAACCTATTTATATATAGTTTGTGACATCAAACCATAATGTGGAGATTGATAATAAATGTATATTGCGTTTGTTTACCGTTGATGTTATATGCCATAATTGATATGCACATTTAGACGTGCAACTATATTTAATAATGTCAGCCATGAATCAGCGTGAATAGCGGGCCGGGGGATTCGTTCAGTGGCTCTGCATCAGAAAGAGCGAAAGGGCTGACATTTATCTTGAGCTATTCTGCTGAGAATGCAGTGTTTAATGGCTTTATAATGACATTCACAGTGTCTCTTCAAACAGACCCCCCACCTCCCTGCTCAAGTGATTATAGAAGGTTGTCGGAGGGAAGCCTGATTGTGGGAGGTTGTGAATTGAAGGGGCAGACTCAGCTGCTAACAAGAGCACCAGCACCAGACACATACTTAAACAATAAAATAAAATAGAAAAAAAATACACATTTCTGTCACAGAGATTGCATTTATCAATTAATTTAAACTAAAGACCAAATAGGAATCTCAATGATAAGTGTGACGTAAAATACATTTGGTTTGTACAATTGTAAAAGAAAATGCCAACCACTTAAATATAGGCAACAGACAAACTGCTGACAGGTTGCTCCTGATTGTGTGCGTGTGTTAAATTAGTATGTGTGTTAGTTAGCATAAAACCGCACACCAGTGGACTAAACTTCTGTATAGCATTCACAGCATGCATAGATGGTTTTGGTATGCATGCCTGTGTGTGCACCTTCTGGTATTGTTGCCTGTGGACAAGAGACATTACTAAAAAGTTGTCGACTCCACAAAAAGGAAAACTTCAAAAGCATCCTCCAGCAAAGTCAACAACCTGGGAGCCATTGTGTGGAAACAACAACCAGCACTACTGCTGTCAAGCCGGTGGACAGGAAAAGAAACTCAGCAGGAGCAGAGAGAGAGAGAGAGACATTCCCTCAATTAGGGACTCTATGATTTCACATCTTACAAATGCACGCAACTTTTTGGAGAATATAGACATGTGTATTTGTGTTCATATGTAAGTAATTAAGTACATTGTATGTACTCACTTACACCTTTCGAAACCAGAGTTACAAGGCGCTGAACAATACAGCATTAAAAATAACAATATAAACAATCTATAATATAAATACAACATAATGACAGAAACCTAACAATATATAGATATATAGAGATATATATTCTGTACTTTTGCACTGCAGTTGATGGGTGAGAGAGCAGGATCAACTCCCCAGCGGGGTGAAAAATGATCTGTGGGCCACAAGGACAAACGTGAGAAACCCCCAGGTATATAATCCTGTATGTTCAGCCTCCACTCAGCAGAGGAGGAGCTGCTGTCTCACCATAAATAATACTGCAACTCAGCGGATGTCGAGAAAGAAAGTTCAAAGATGGCACAATTTTAGCCACTTTGTGTACTGTTTTTCAACAATGCACATACTTGTTTTTAATTCTATCATTTCTACTTGGACCCATAGTACTCCACAATAATCTACGTATTTATGAATTCATATACGTGTTATTAAGAATACATTTGAGTTTGAGAGTCAACGCACTCAAACATGCAATGTTGTCTAGAATTGGAAAAGGTTTGGGAGCATTTCTGAGATACAGCATGTTTTATTATATATTTATAGGGCGTGAGGTGTCCCTGGCACAATATTAAATGTTAAAATGTGTTTGTTTTTTTCCACCCGAACACGTTCAGGTGGAAATACCTCATGCATTTATCTATGCATTTTTCAGAGAAATTGAAAATTCCCAGAAAATATATGAATTAAACGAAAATAGGGTCTCTATTGCCAAGAAAGTGCATTCATGCCGTCCACCATGATTTTTAAACTAAGTGATGGTTTGAGAATTGAAGCGATCTTTTCAAAGAAATTCCAAGGTACAATTTTGAAGTGCTCTTCCTGATTGTGCGAATAATTTGCCAAAAGTTTACAGAAGATTATATTTGTTTGATTACACGGCAGTCTTTTTCTCAGAATATGGCTTGACACTTTTATAATGGTCAGATAAGTGTAGTAATTGAGTTTTTGAGTTGAATATACTGCTGCCATTACCAAAATCACCCTCAGAATAAATGATGCTGTTCAATTGACGGCAATGGAGCCATTTTGGTCTCTTTTTTGGAGTGCAGTAAATAAACGTGTCAGATTAGTGGGCTAGAAAAGCTGAGATGATGCTAACTACTTCAATTAAAAAATGTGTCTTAAAATGAGCATGCAGTTAAGAATGACATTTCCAGAGTATGGGCCTATATATATATATATATATATATATATATATATATATATATATATATATACAGTATATATATATATATATTCTCAAACCATCACTCATTTTCAATTTCTCTGAAAAATGCATGGATAAATGCATGAGGTATTTCCACTTGAACGTGTTCATGAAAAAAACCAACACATTTTAACATTTAATATTGTGCCAGGGACACCTCACGCCCTATAAATATATAATAAAACATGCTGTATCTCAGAAATGCTCCCAAACCTTTTCCAATTCTAGACAACATTGCATGTTTGAGTGCGTTGACTCTCAAACTCAAATGTCTTCTTAATAACACGTATATGAATTAATAAATACGTAGATTATTGTGGAGTACTATGGGTCCAAGTAGAAATGGTAGAATTAAAAAAAAGTGTGTGCAATTGTTGAAAAACAGTACACAAAGTGGCTAAAATTATATATATATATATATATATATGTTAGGTTTAGCAATAGTAGGGCCCCGGAGCAGAGACAGAGACAACGAGAGGTGATGGTGAAAAAAGGGTTTATCAAACAAGGATCAAAAACGGAGGGGATATAACTAAGGACGCTGGCGTGCAGGGAGGGCAGCAGACGGGAAGGCTGCCGACACAGGATGCCAGGAAAGGGGGACACGCGGTAGGCTGGAAACGGCGTTCGGCGGACGGCATAAGCACGCGGCACACTGGAGACCTAAGGCACGTAGAGCCCCCGGGAGAAAAACACGAAACTGTCAGATCACAAAAACACACTAGAGCCAGTAGTGACCAAAAAAGGTGAACGAGAAAAAACACACGATGAGTACTAACGTGACATCTGTAATAATTCGGCACTGGAGTGGAGATTGAACCGGGGTTATATAGGAGGAGTGATTGATGATGAGAGCCAGGTGTGCCTCGTTGAATGTGCCGGCAACCTTACCACGCCCACTACCTTGCACCTACACGCCAGGGGAAACGAGAAGGGACAAAACAAGCAACAACACAGAAACGTAAAACTCAAACCATGACAGTACCCCCCCCTTAACGAACGCCTCCTGGCGTTCTGCCCGGTTTATCAGGAAAGCGTCCGTAAAAGTCTGTGATGAGGGTATTGTCCAGGATGAGGGCCCGAGAGACCCACTGACGCTCCTCCGGACCATAACCCTCCCAGTCCACCAGAAACTGGAACCCCCGGCCCCGCCGGCGGACGTCCAGTAGTTGCCGGACGGTGTAGGCCGGGTGGTTATCGATGAGCCGGGTGGGTGGTGGGGGGTCGGCCGGAGGGCTGAATGGACTGGAGGTAACAGGCTTAAGCAACGAGACATGGAAGGCTGGGTGAATCTGGAGACTGGGAGGTAACTTCAATCTTACAACATTGGGATTTATTATGTGGTCGATCTCAAACGGTCCAATGAATCTGGGGGCGAGCTTTCTGCTCTCCACCTGTAGGGGTAAGTCACGTGAGGACAACCAAACCCTTTGACCTGGCTGATAGCTGGGAGCTGGAACCCGGTGCCGGTCTGCAAGGCGCTGGTTGCGGGCTGTGGTGCGTGCAAGGGCTGCTCTAACCTCTTTCCAGACTCGGTGGGCACGCCGTAGATTCTCCCGCACCGAGGGAACCGCAACACCAGCCTCCTGTGTGGGAAATAATGGGGGTTGGAAACCGTTGGCAGACATGAATGGCGACATCCCTGTGGCGGAGCTGACCAGGGAGTTATGAGAGTACTCGATCCAGGGAAGGTGGGTGGACCAGGAGGCTGGATGACGGGCGGTGACGCAACGGAGAGCTGACTCCAGGTCCTGGTTTGCCCGCTCCGTCTGGCCGTTAGTCTGGGGGTGGAACCCGGATGAAAGGCTAACAGCTGCCCCCAACGCCTGGCAAAAGGCTTTCCATACTCGTGATGCGAACTGCGGCCCCCGGTCTGACACAATGTCCTGGGGTATCCCGTGAAGACGGAACACATGGTGAACCAAGAGGTTCGCAGTCTCTAAAGCTGAGGGGAGCTTGGGCAGTGGAACGAAATGCACCGATTTGGAAAACCGGTCCACAATAGTTAGGACGACCGTGTTCCCCTCAGAGGGAGGCAAACCGGTCACAAAGTCAACGGCTATGTGCGACCAGGGGCGGTGGGGGACAGGAAGAGGGCGTAGTAGGCCTGGCAGGAGGGCGATGGGAGGCCTTACCGCGGGCGCAGACGGAGCAGGCGGCGACAAACTCCTTGGTATCAGGAGAGATAGACGGCCACCAGAAACGCTGTCGGATGAGGGCCAGGGTGCGATGGAAACCTGGATGGCATGAGATCCTTGAAGAGTGGCCCCACTGCAAGACCGCAGATCGCGCCTCCGCCGCCACGAAGAGTCTCCCTGGAGGGCATCCCTCTGGCTGCGGTTGATTCCGAAGGGCCTCCTGGACCACCTGTTCCACCTCCCACCTGGCCGCTCCGACCACACAGGCACTCGGGAGGATGGTTTCCACGACCCCCTCCTCCTCCGGAGGGGAGAACTGACGGGAGAGAGCGTCGGGCTTGGTGTTGCGGGACCCTGGACGGTAGGTGAGGGTGAACTCGAAACGGCCCAGGAACAGTGCCCACCGAGCCTGACGGGAGTTTAACCTATGGGCAGAGCGTAAATAGGACAAGTTCTTATGATCGGTCCACACGATAAATGGCTGGGAGGAGCCCTCCAGCCAGTGTCTCCATTCCTGCAACGCTAACACCACAGCCAATAGCTCTCTGTTGCCAACATCATAGTTACGTTCTGCTGGAGACAGTCGGCGGGAGAAGAACGCACATGGATGGAGCTTTTGGGTGTCCGGGGACCGTTGTGACAGTACTCCTCCGACTCCCGTATCGGAGGCGTCCACCTCCACCACAAACTGGAGCGACGGATCCGAGTGAGCGAGAACAGGGGCAGATGAAAAAAGAAGCTTCAACTTGTTAAATGCTGCCTGGGCAGCAGAAGACCACACGAAGGGAACCTTGGTCGAGGTGAGCTGGGTAAGTGGGGCGGCTACCAGGCTATAGTCTCTTATGAATCTGCGGTAGAAATTAGCGAACCCGAGGAACCGCTGGAGCTGCTTGCGAGTGGATGGGGCTGGCCACTCCACCACCGCTTGGATCTTCTTGGGATCCGTCATAAGTTGCCCCTTTTCTATGACGAATCCCAAGAACTCCACGGACGAAACGTGGAACGCGCACTTCTCTGCCTTGACATATAACCGGTTCTCCAGGAGTCGCTGGAGAACAAGCCGAACATGCTGAATATGTTCGGCCAGGTTGCGTGAAAATATCAAAATGTCGTCGAGGTAAACAAACACAAACAGATTGAGCATGTCGCGGAGAACATCGTTGACGAGGGCTTGGAAAACCGCGGGAGCGTTAGTGAGTCCGAACGGCATGACTCTGTATTTGAACTGACCAAGTGGAGTGTTGAAAGCGGTCTTCCACTCGTCGCCCTCGCGGATGCGCACCAAATGATAGGCGTTACGGAGATCTAATTTTGTAAAGATCGCCGACTGGTGCTCGAACCCAAACGCCGAATCGAGAAGAGGAAGGGGGTATTTATTCTTTATTGTGATGTTATTGAGGCCCCGGTAGTCTACGCACGGCCGCAGGCTCTTATCTTTCTTGGACACGAAAAAGAAACCTGCGGCCGTGGAGGATGAAGAGGGACGGATGAGACCTGCTGCCAGTGATTCATTAATGTATTTAGTCATACTTTCCTTCTCGGGCCTAGACAGGTTATACAGTCGACTACTGGGGAGCGTGGACCCCGGAATGATCTCGATAGCGCAGTCATACGGGCGGTGAGGAGGTAAGGTTAACGCCCGGTCCTTACTGAACACTGCTTGCAGATCATGGTAGTCGGAGGGGACGGTAGAGAGGTCAATAGTTTCAACAGGAATGGGAGAGGAGACTGGATTACTGGGAGTGGCGGAGTGCAGGCAATGTGAATGGCAAAAAATACTCCAGTTGGAGATAGTGCAGTTAGCCCAGTTAATGAGTGGGTTATGTAACTTTAACCAGGGGAGACCGAGGACCAAAGGAGTGGACGGGGACGGAATAACAAATAGCGTGATTATCTCGTGATGGTTACCGGAGAGCCGCAGTGAAAATGGCTGAGTACGGTGTGTAACCTGAGCCAGCAATCTGCCGTCTAACGCAAAAACGTCCTTGGCTTCAGGTAGCCTCTCTAGGGGTAGACCTAGCTGAGAGGAGAGATTTGAGTCAATAAAGTTATCGTCTGCACCAGAGTCAATCAAAACTTGAACGGTGGCAGTCTCCTGCTGCCAGGTTAGCGTACCTCGTTGCGTGAGCCTGGTAGCTGAATCCTTGGAGGTGGTTGTGTGGCTCATCAGCGCCCTCCCAGCCGCTGATGAGCCTGGTCTTTTGGCGTGGACGGGCAGGTGGCGAGACGGTGTCCGGCCTGACCACAGTAGATGCAGAGGCCAAGACGAAGCCGGCGTTGCCGCTCGGACGGCGTGAGACGCATGCGTCCGAGCTGCATGGGCTCACCCAGGTTGTCTGACGTAGCAGGGCTGGAGCTGGCTGTTGGGTCGACCGGTGTGAAGTCCTCCGCGGCAGCTCCGGAGCGAAGGTTCATGGAGCGAGACCGGAAAAGAAGGGAATCCTCTCTCTCCCTCCGTCTCTCGCAGAGACGGTTATCCAATCGGACGGCTAACGCAATTAGGTCCTCCAAGGAGGAAGTCTCATCGCGTACCGCTAGTTCGTCTTTTAGTCTTTCAGTTAATCCATCGAGAAAAACCCCCTGAAGAGCTACCTCACCCCAGCCACACTGCGCCGCTAAGATGCGGAAATCCACGGCGTAAGAGGCAACGGAAGCCGAGCCCTGGCGGAGCGCGAGCAACCGTTTACCGGCCTCCTTACCCTGCACCGGGTGATCAAAAACTTTTCGAATTTCAGAGAGAAAGAGCTGGTAGATCGATACATACGGTGCGTTAGCTGCGGTAATGGCGACGGACCACTCGGCTGCCCTACCGGTGAGTAATCCCATGATAAAAGCGATTTTAGAACTGTCAGTCTGGTAGGTGAGCGGTTGTTGGCAAAAGACCAGGGAGCACTGGTGCAGAAAAACACCACACTTTCCTAATTCGCCCGAAAAATGAGCCGGAGTGGGGATATGAGGCTCCCTGATATGCACAGGACTAGGCACTGGAGGGGATGGCGAAACGGCGGGTGAGGCGGCTGCGGCGGTAGCGTTAGAAACCCCGCCGGAGGAACTACCACCGGAAAGAGCCGTGAGCATTTGGTTAACGCTGCTGCTAAGTTGCTCAACCTTAGCTGTTAGCGCATTAATGCTGTCCATGGCGCTAACCAACACTTGTTCATGCTGGCCGACGCGTATTCCCTGATTGGAGATAGCGTGTCTCAGCTGTTCCGTCTCTGCGGGGTCCATGTGGCCGAATTATTCTGTTAGGTTTAGCAATAGTAGGGCCCCGGAGCAGAGACAGAGACAACGAGAGGTGATGGTGAAAAAAGGGTTTATCAAACAAGGATCAAAAACGGAGGGGATATAACTAAGGACGCTGGCGTGCAGGGAGGGCAGCAGACGGGAAGGCTGCCGACACAGGATGCCAGGAAAGGGGGACACGCGGTAGGCTGGAAACGGCGTTCGGCGGACGGCATAAGCACGCGGCACACTGGAGACCTAAGGCACGTAGAGCCCCCGGGAGAAAAACACGAAACTGTCAGATCACAAAAACACACTAGAGCCAGTAGTGACCAAAAAAGGTGAACGAGAAAAAACACACGATGAGTACTAACGTGACATCTGTAATAATTCGGCACTGGAGTGGAGATTGAACCGGGGTTATATAGGAGGAGTGATTGATGATGAGAGCCAGGTGTGCCTCGTTGAATGTGCCGGCAACCTTACCACGCCCACTACCTTGCACCTACACGCCAGGGGAAACGAGAAGGGACAAAACAAGCAACAACACAGAAACGTAAAACTCAAACCATGACAATATATATATATATATATATATATATATATATATATAATAATCCATCCTTCGTAAAACATTGTGGTCCATTGATGTTGGCTAAATTACTTGAATACTCTAATTAAAAGATAATTAACCAAGCTATTCAGGATTTATTATCTGCCGCTCTTCCCAGATTATGTGCAACTGTCTCTCTCATGGTCTATTTAGAAGTAACACGTTGTGAGTCAGTTAGCTCACGATGAAGTTGCACTTGCGCTCTACTTTGGACCGTCCATCCGTCTCCAACCCTCCATCCTTCCATTCTGTCCAGCTGTCTATCTGTCCATCCATTGCTAACTCAAGTCTTGTCTCGCTTGATCCGAGCCGGACAGACATAATTGGATTATTGGCGCGCTCAGGTGCACACGTGAAACAGCCTTTATTGATTATGGTGTGGGAAGCTTATTGCTGCAGTTAGCACCAATACTCGGGAAAACACACGCACACATGCACGCACGCACGCACACACACACACACACACACACACACACACACACACACACACACACACACTCACACACACACACACACACACACACACACACACACACACACACACACACACACACACACACACACACACACACACACTTCAGTGTAAACCAGGAAGGAGTGATGAATATCATTTGTTTTTAGTTGTCCTGGTCTCACATCCCCTCT